>JAHWFP010037667.1:19654-49912 GCA_023313725.1 Lithobius niger
CAGCCAGCCAGTCCCCTGCGCATATTCTAAAATCTACGACGTACTACTTCTACTTGGCATCCAACTTCCCCCGCCACCCCGCGTCCTCCTCCCTCCCCAACGTTGCTACGCATCAGTATTTCCCAACTTGTCGCGTGGCATCTTGGGAGCGAGTCTTCACGACGACGATGGTCTTCGCTCAACGATCTTATAATGTAGATAAATTAATTAATTAAAGCAAGTTTACGACTGATGTTTTTTATGAATACATAAGTAACTCGATCGTGATCTTGTAATGATTTTCAACCTTGCTGTTAAATTTGTTTTATATAATTCACGCCCTCCGAAAACGCCGCCGCCGCCCCTGACAGCATTAAAAGCGCACACCTCAGACTGTTACGTTGGGCGCTGGAAGACCGGGCGTGTTGTGACGTCATTGTGGCGCCAGTGACACGTCATTACTAACTAGTTGTTACGAGCAGGCGCAGCAGGTGCCGGCTTAATCAATGTGGTATTAATATGCAGCGTTCATGGGAACGCTACTCGAGATCAATATTTGTGTGCATGGTGCTAACAAGTCCGTGTAACGGCGGGGGAAAACAAAAATAGCCTAGTATATGTATAATTAAATTATTAAAGTGCAATACATTAAAGCACAACAAAATAGTACTCGTACGCACGGTATGAGAGGATGAAATAGGGTAGCCAAGCGATATACGCCAACTGAAATTTCCTCATTCCACCGTAGCGTTCGCTACCGTCCGTCGTTGCATTATTGTCGCAGCTAGAGAAGAGGGAGAGCCTATATCGTCCAATGTAATGAGGTACATTCAAATGTGTGTATCGATTACATGTGTTATAATACTGTTGTGTAAAAACATCAGCCGCTGTTAACGTCGCATGCAGTAATGGTTGATTAATTTTGAATCGCAGTCTACCAATGCAAAAAAAAAAAAATGAAGGGGTGTTTACATGTAGAAGAAAAAAAAATAGGGAGCAGACTTTTCGCTTGGTGCAGGCATTATCTCCGACGGTTTCTCATATCATTACAGTATGAGTGACCACATTGTAACGTTGAGGAAATGATTTAACATTTTTCTCTTTTAGCAGTATTGCTGTCTGCTGATATGCTACGATGCGTTATTCAGAAAATAGATATATGACACATGGTTAATCTGTGTACCTCTATATACATTTTACTTAGGCCGGAGTATAGACGAGGGTTTGGATGGGGAAAGGCACTCATTGTGAGAGCCAATCCAAAACCAGTAAATAAAGTGATAACGCATGTTCGTTCTTTTCAGGGAGCAATGGAAAAGGAATAGCATGTTCATTCTTTGCACTGTAGCAATGAAAAGGGCAAGCATGTTCATTCTTTGCATGAACATGCTCACCCCTTTTTCACTGTTCTCATGCAAAGAATAGACGGACATACTCGCCTTTTTCATTGCTACCCGTTAGCAATGAAAATGGCGAGTATGTTCATTCTTTGCATGATAGCAAGCGGAGCATGTACAGTCTTTGCACGGTAGCAATGAAAGAGGGGCGAGTACGTTCATTCTTTGCATCATAGCAATGAAAAAGGGGAGCATGTTCATTCTTTGCACGGTAACAATGAAAAAGGGGAGCATGTTCATTCTTTGCACGGTAACAATGAAAAAGGGCGAACATGTTCATTCTTTGCACGGTAGCAGTGAAAAGGCGAGCATATTCATTCTTTGAACGGTGGCAATGAAAAAGTGCGAGCATGTTCATTCTTTGCACTGAAGCAATGAAAAAGGGGAGCATGTTCATTCTTCGCAACGGCTATACACTGCTTATTCTAGATGGGCTGGAAAATATTAGTTTCCGGTGATCTCAGTAACCATTTTAATCGTTTATTAAAGAGCTACACTGTTCGTGAAATAAAACCCTTTGTGTTGACACTATGTAGTTAGCAAATGAATATAAAACGCCTTTCATAATTATGTTAACAACCAAACATGTGCCGGCTCCTGGTATTATTCATCCGGGAAACATAAAAAAGAAGAATCTTTCTACCCCAAGCGTGTACTAAGTACTAAAAAAATCAATACTGCAACATTATTAATTCATTACCTAACTACTGCAAAGCTTAAAAATGTAACTAGGATACATACATTCCTGGACTTGCAAACCCCTAGTTAGATAGGCGTGGCCGAAGTTGCTGCAGTCGGTTTGAGCGTGGGAGAAGTTACGCCTCAAAATCAATATCACTGTAAGCCTTGTTAACCGTGGTCGCCGTGGCCAATTATTATTTCTAAGAATTTCACACGGGGGAAAAATAAAGCACTCCACTTTTGCAGTCTTGTAGAAATTTTTTTTGGGGGGGAGAGGGAAAAAGGGCAATGGGTTTAGCACGCTGCTTCGGCTTAGATGTACTTAAAAAAAAATTATTACACGTTAGCGCTAAATTTTGAGAAAAGTATGTTTTGTACCGATTTCACACCTGATCAATAAAGTGTACCGTACCGAACCGAACCAGGACAAAGTTTTTCCGCATCATCTTGACCACTCTGACCCGGCGCGCTTCGGGACGCGTCCAACTCGTCCGAAGCCGCGCTACTAGACGAAAACAACAATGGTGATAAGCTGGGGGGGGGGGGGGGGCGAGAAGAGAGAAAGAGGATTAGAAAAACCTGGCCAAGCCACACCCACATTTGCATGGAATCCCAGGTGTTAAATCAGGAGTGGATTCCAGTTTTTTTCCCCGAAAAGTGAGGGGAATCGGGGTAAGTTTGTAGCAGTGCAGGCAGGTCAGAGAATGTTGTGGACATGACAGACGGAGTCATTGTTTATAGTTTATTATAATTGTTACGTTTGTCTCTTTATGATCGGCGCGGGGGGGGGGGGGAGAGGATGCGGTAATAAAATAGGCTTCGTTTTAACCCTTCCAGGTTCTTACCTCGTAAATCGTATTACGACTTAGGGCCACCGCGCACACAGCGGCCAGGTCGCTGCAGCCAACGAGAATGCTTACGGTGTATGTAGCAACGCGCACTTGGCCGCAGTGGCCAGCCTGTCGCCGCGGCCACTGGGATCCCGAGCGGCGTGCAGGCGGCCACAAGGCGACCATACTTGCTCCCTCCGTATTCATTTTCACCACGTGATCGAGAATTATCAATGAAAACGGACGTGGCTGCGCGGCACGTCGCCGTGTTTTTTGGCCGCCACGACCACTGGCCGCGCGACCTGGCCACTCAGTGCGCGGGCACCCTTAATCATACTGTCACTAGTGCAAACACTGGCTTTGTTATTTTCCTGGTATTAAAACAAACCAAACCAATATCGTGTACTTTTATTGTGTATTATCAACTAGAATTATATGGTAGTTGTGGAAACAAATGTAAGATATGTCATACATAATTACAGTGAGACCTAGGCATTGAAATGCCTCATTTTGTATTGCAAAAGTGTAGTTTTATTAAACCAAGCGGGTACACTCGTATATTCGTATTAAAAAATAAAATACATTCATTTGTGTGTGTAGAAATAAAGACTACAGCTATCCACAATCATTGCTGGGGGGTTGTAGAGAGAAAAAAATTCGGTTCTTCAACCAAAATCGCTGTTTGGCTTCGATCATTGACATAGCACTAATTAATCAAGAACAAAACGAGGTCTCCCAATTGTCGTAAAATTCATAAAATTCTTTGATTTTATGAAATGTCATAAATATCATAAAATATTAGACATTTCTAGAAAATGCTTTAAAAAAATTCGCACTAACAGAACGAACTTTTATCACAAGTGGCCCATAAGGAAGCCAAGATTTCTAAAAAACGCTTTGGTTTCTGGGGGTCAAATACCTCCCCCCCCCCCCAACCTTGCAATGTTTACAACGTTCTGAAGATAAACTTCTTTGTTCCGTTTCTAAAACGTCTGTGATACAGACCAGTTCTAAAAACCACGTCTTTCATTGTTTTCAACGATATGTTAAACCAGCCTTTCCTTTCATTGGAAATGTGACTCATTTCCAAAAGTTTGGAAATCATTTGGCCACAGAATATCATCCAGTCATAAACTTGATTAAAATAAAATAAACCAATAAACAACACTTACTTTGGGGCAGAGTCGTTGGGATTTTCCCAGCCCAGTAAAACCCACTGGTTTTTTTTCACAAAATACCAACGTGAAAAAAACCCGGCATTACACCCAGTAAGTGGGCTCCCCCCCCCCCCCCTATTTTTAGGGGGTTAATAATTGAAAAAAATTGCTGCGGAGATCATTTTTTCAACACTTGGTCTTTGACTGTCGGAGATACTTAGTTTAAAAGGTGATACCACTTAAGTTTATCTTAGAGTGGAGTAAAATGAATGAAGGGATACTTAATAATAATATTTCCTAGTATAGTCTGTATAGTATAGTATAGTATATATAGTATAGTATAGATATATAGTGAACTGCCGATTCACTAAACCGAATTCCAAAAGGAGTTCATAGCCAGAGTTGAAACTTAGGCGAGTGCATAAAACACCCCAAAAAAAATTCAGCACACATCAAAAAAGTAAATCCAGAAGATGGGCTCCCTGGCACCAATCCTGTCTCGCTGATGACCCCAGAGAAACACCAAAACTTGATAAAATCCGATAAAGCTCGGAAAAACCCGAAAAAAAAAAACCCACTGGGTTGGGCTTAAAAAAAAAGCCGGGTTTTTCACAACCCTGCTCTGGGTTGAGGTGGGAGTCAGATTATTTTGAACCTGGGGGAGATCCAAGTGTTTGTGTAAGGAACGACCCCCTAATTACACCAATTATGTAATTAGTGTATCCGTTCCAGAAGCAGAGCGATACAATTTTGTGGCAAGATTTCGAACGACAGGTGTGTTCACTTGCCTACAAAGAAGAATGCACGTTCCATTACGTCGAGTAACTGTAGCCTAGCCACATTGTTAATTCTAGCTATCACATGTTCGCTGATGACGCCCAGTTAGGTAAGATATTTTCCCCACTTGATAATGATAACTCTCGTGCCGAACTTAACCGTGATCTTTCTAATGTCCATAATTGGTCTACGGCTAATGGAATGGCACTTAGCGCTAATAAGTGCCAGCACATCATTGTTGGATCACAGCAGCTTTTTCAAAAATATCCTACTTACGATCTCAGGCATTATAATACTACTAGAGGAAGCCCGTGCCACGCACGGGGCCGGTCATAAATTAAGATTACAGCCACCCCCCCCCCCTCCCCCGGCCCTCACTCCCACTCCCATTTTCGCACACACTGGCTAAGAAACGCTTTCACGGATTAAAACTTCTTCAATCTAATTTTTGCGCACACTGGCTGACCAACGGTGATTTTTTGTTGGCCTCAGTCACTGAATCTGCGCATCCAGTGGCTGAAATCACAGGATGCACCGTTTATAGAATGTGAGCGCTGAACCATCATCTTTGCATGAAACAAATTTTCTGTGGGAAGTCAATAAATAAGCTTTCGTAGAACAAAAGTTGAAACCTTTAGCACGGCTGCTTTGGCATTTTCCTTTTCTGGGAGAGGAAAGAAGTAAATCGCCGGCCTATGGCGGCCTAACAATGGCTCATTATTGTTTTGCATTCACTCACAGAGCGTTGATTGTAAACGACTACTTTGCAAAAGATAGCAATGATCAGCCTCGTGCTCAGCAGTGATTGTTGTTGTCCACTTTGAAACAATTCAGCTCAGCTCTGAAAGCCTTCATCTGCGAGTTAAATAAGCCATTGCATCGTTTCCAGCTGCCAATTTCGAAATTAACAACGTAGCTTAGTTTGATTTAAAACTATACGCATTTAGCTGAAAAATGGATTCTTTCATTTTACCCATCAACAATCAACGGTTTGGACGATAGTTTTCAATCCTTAGCACGTGCACCAGGAATTGTTATGTTAGGCACCGTAGCAAAGACATTACACGTGCACGAAAACAATGAGAAGCTATTAAAGTGATTGTTGTCCTTTCCGGTTTTCCTTTTATCTTTCCTTTTATCAGCTCAGCCGGGATCCAGAATTATTATGTAGATTTCTGTTAATAATACTACGCCTAAAACTTGCAGTTCTACTAGAAACCTCGGTATTATCTTCGATCAGTGCCTAACTTGGGAGTCGCATATTCATACACAATGTCGTGTTGCCATGCAAAGGATTAGATTTCTTAATAAGTTTAAACATTTTCTGAGCATTAGGACCAAAGTTAAACTTTCCTCTGCCTTAGTTATTCTATTGTTGGATTACTGTGATACAGTTTATTTTAACGCCACCAAATCCTCCCTCAATCAGACTCAGAGGATCCAAAATGCGTGTATACGTTTCATTTTAATCTTAAAACGTTCGACGGTGTAAGAGACTATCTTAAAACTATCAAGTGGCTCCCTATGGCTCAGAGGCATTCTTTGCATTCTCTCACAATTGTATACAAGTCTCTGCATTACAAAGAACCATTTTATTTGTTTACCTTATTTAATTCTGCACTGGCTGATCACAGTTATCCAACAAGATTTAGTCATGGCCGTCCCTTCACTCCCCCTCGCTGTCGCACTACTAAATACCAAACGTCGTTTCTGGTTCAGAGCATGAAGTTATGGAATGATTTGCCCGAAGTCATTAAATCTTGTTCTAGTGTTGGAACTTTCAAAGCTCAATTATTCCGTCACTTGTTTAATTCATAACTTGATCACCATCCCTATTCCACTCTTTTCCTTCCATTCTTTTTCTTTTTTCCTCTGTCTTCCCCCTCCCCAACCCCCACTATATCCCATCTTCTTGTTTACTTTAGTTTTTGCTATTGTCTGCTGACATTGTACATAATTACATGATGGTTTGGGTTAGGTGTAAGAATGGGCCCAGTGCCTAAACCTCGCCCTTTGTGGCACAATCAATTTTTATTCTTGAAGTTTGTCGATCTTGTGTACTTTCACGTGCTACAATAAAGTTTATTAACACTGGCGATAGCCAGTGTTAGTAAGGGTCGACCTAGGATCACTGTGTTAAACTCTCAACTTTGAGAGCTTATAACTCCGTCAAAAGTAAACATCTTTAAACCAAATTTGGAATCTAGCCTTGACTAGTCATAGCCTGTCTGCAGTCCAAACACTGTGAAATTCGGTCGAGCCAAACCCGAGATACAGAGAGGGGCCAAATAGACAACTTCTTGTTCTGCTTCTTGTTGTTGTTGTTGTTGTTCTGGGGATACTTTCGTCTGTCCTCTCTACAGGTCAAACCATTTGTCATATAAAGCTGGTTCTTAGCTCATTTTACAGGTATTGCTCTGTAGATGTGCCCTTTCCATAAAGCATTTTCTAATTGGTCAAGTTGTTCAGGGGTTATGGAGCTCTAAACGACCAGATTGATTGTTTTACATTGTTTTAAACATTGTTATTATGTAACAATGCCAATTAGCAAAACCCAGCTGCAAGACGTAGACTGTAGATTAAAAAAATTATTTCTATTATTAACACTGGCTTTTAGTAAGGGTCAGCCTAGGGTCTCTGTGTTAAACTATCAACTTTGACCGTCAACTGCACTGTTTTACAGTTTAGCTGCAATTCTAAAAGTAACACGAATTAATAAACAAAAACGGAACGTTAAATGTTTAAAGTAAGGGTCTAAAAGTCAAAACCTAGAAGGTACACGGACAAGCTTTGACAGTCAGGGTCTATGTACAATTTTGTTAGTAGAGGCTGGTAAGCATTAGACCCTTACTACCCGGTGGTCAGCAATAAATATATTTTGGCAAAAAACTGTAAATCCTCCTACAAAGCCCCATGTGATGATCCAGTTGTGGTACGGTATACGTTTCCTGCTTTGCGTTATGTTGAAAAATATTTTTGGATTTAGTAACAAGACAGCATATTCGCAGCAGGGAGCATTAATTTGGTTATCCTCTGCCATAAATCTACGAAATATAATAAAAAAATCTAAAGCAGCAAAAGACAAAATGCCGAATCGTCACAAGAAAATTGTGCTCTTAAATTTCCATAACAATATTCTAAGAACAAAGAAAACCTGCTACAACCGTTCAGACATACGGTCTATCCAATAGACTAGAACTAAGCTAACCACAGGGTAGTAAGGGTCTAATGCTTACCAGCCTCTACTAACAAAATTGTACATAGACCCTGACTGTCAAAGCTTGTCCGTGTACCTTCTAGGTTTTGACTTTTAGACCCTTACTTTAAACATTTAACGTTCCGTTTTTGTTTATTAATTATTATTAAGCGTTGGCGCGAAAGTGCGGTTAAACGGAGCGAATTTTGGCGGCAAGAAGACAGACTATGAGATGACAGCGTGACGAATCGACGTAAATCGTAGACCGGGGTTGAACGTTTGGGTGGGAATGTAATTTGCTGTAATGTCCAAGTTGTTGTAAATAGTTTATGTCATGCGAGTAAATATAGAATTTTTCACTAAATTATTTTGCGTTCATCTGTTTAGCCGGATAAAAGTTGGGAGTGGTACGTTGAAGGCTTAAAATAGCAGCAGCGAGGTCATGTATACGGCCCCTAAGTTCTATTTACTTACCGTTAGTCAATCCCTTGGTAAAAACCCGTTTTAAACTGTGGCATCTAAGATATTTTCAGTTGAATATTGGAAACTAATTTAATAGCCTGCGATTATGTGATCCTTTGCGTGCTATACAATAACTATGACGTTTTTCATCTGTGTGTGTGTTTACCATGAAATCAAAAATCTAAAAGACTAATGCGGTAAAAATTAAAATTATTTATCCCAATAGATCGCCAAAGGTAATTTATAAGTAAGATACTAGCCTAACAAATTATAAAGTGTGACGTTGAAATACGAAAATCTTTCCGGTTTGCGACGACACAATTTTTGCATTCGTGTTGTTTCGTCTACTATGCCCAAGGCCAACTGAGATAGTAGCGAAGAACGCAGCTACTATCTTAGTTGGCCTTGTATTACAACACCGAGTCTCGCAAAACGGTGCGATGGTAATGTGCTGCGGCTGGCGATCTGAGCGTGGCTGTTATAAGGCAGGCGGAACAACCCTCTCGAATGTGAAGCCAATAGCAGTCGCCACTTGGCCAGTAGACCTTACAAAGCACTCGCCATTTCACAATTTCTACTCGCCCCATACAATGACATCTTGCACGACGCATGGTTTTTTTAATTCATGCATTTACGAAATTGTAGAATTCTCTTTAACCCCAGTATTAATGAAGATAAAGCAGTTACGTAGCCCTTAGAAATCTGAGCATAGTGCCGCAAACCGTCCGTCTCTAACTTGTACGGTTCCCGAGATATCGCTCGTTGAGTGTCATTCTCTATTGCTAGTCACCATTTTGGCGAGTAAGGCTAAATTTCAGGTCGCCAACTACTGATTTCCATTCGCCGAATGGCGAGTGGCGACCGACATAGGAGAGGGTTGAGGCGGAATATGCCTTTAAGACTAAAACGTTCAGTTACGTCTGCCTGACGTCGGCGACCGTAGTCATCGTTGCAAGCAGGACATCGGTATGACATTTACGGAAGATGCCGTCTGTTTACTTGGTTATCCTTACTATCAGAACACTTGTGTTCAAACAAGGAGCGACTTTACATGACAATGGTTGCCTAGCAACAAATAACGAGGGCTTGTGGCTTACACAAAGGAAAATTTTAACTAGTAAATTCAAAACAGATGCAACCTCATTTGCGCCTTTAAATTATACGTGCTTCGTTGTATGGTGCGTGTAGTTTTACGTTTCCAGAACTTAGCAAGCAGAATAAAAATTTGGCCGATATTAGTTCAGGTTTTTGCATTTTTTGAATTTGCCAGACATGTGAGCTCAATATTTACAGTGTGAGTGGGGTAATTGCAACTAGAAATTCTGATAAAGTTGGGGTACAATGTTTATAAAGTCTGATTATAGTGCTAGACTAGCCCGTATCGTTCGCTTTGCTCACTCAATTTGCGTCCTTCCATGCTTCACGGAATCGTTGATCCCAAGAGCATCACAAAATCGGTGGACATGCGAAAAACCTTTCCTGGTAAAAACTACAACGTCGTGAGCAATGAACTGCCAAAATAAACACTGCAGGAACAAACTATGACGTTGTTTCCGAGGGTCAAGAAAACTTGGACGTTATTTTTGCATTTTTTTCAGCGTATTTGAGGGTCATAAAATCAAGTTATAGCGACGAAAGTAACAGAAGCGCCCAGAAGCAGAATATTTTCCGCCGGTCTGCGACAAGCTTTTTGCAAACTAAAAACTGTCTGCAGGAAGAGGGAAGGGTGTGAAGGTGGAATTTTGCATTGTGCAAAGTTTTGAGTAGGCCCATTTCCTGCAAGAACTTTTTTTCTGTACCTTTGTAGGTTGTTTTTGCTAAATAACTTGAGAACGACCAAACCTATTGTCATGACAATAGCACCATTCAAAAGCTCTCGAAAAAACGGTTAAAATGGTGTATTTCAACGTCAAAATCGGTCAATTTTTGGCGAAATTATCTCAAAAAGAAGACCAGGAAAGAAAAACTGTAGGATAAATCGTACTACAACACTACGTAACACAACACTACAACACTCTGATTCTGCTACAGGGCAGAAGCGTAATTAAATTTGTTTCCTTTGGCGCAACTCCATCGTTTAGGTACCGTACTTCAAGAGGAGTAGAGGTACACGCACGCAATTCATACTTTTTTAATGATGTAGAAGATTAAAATCGGGGTTGACATGGATTTTACCCGTACCGGTATTATAAAGAAAGCCGTACATAGTTGAACAATATAAAATACAATAAAGGGTCTGCAAGACCCTGCTTAGTGAACAGTGCCTTTCGCACCCTGCTAAAATTTTCAACAATATTTTTATGCTACTATTGTTGGTGATAATGGGAAATAGCCCGAGTGACAAAAGTGTCTGTAGTCTTGTTGGTATGAATTTTATTTCAACTGTTTCCGGCATAACATATATCAGTCTGTAGGAAGCCATGTTGTCATATTGGCTATTGTTTCCGTTATGGCTTCGTTTGATAGCCCATTGTTTTCCATCAAAATGTCGTAATATGTCTTTGTTACTACACAATCGACATTACCTTTCACGTTGCCTACCGCTCGCCCTTTCCGTTGCTACCGTGCAAAGAATGAACATGCTACCCTTTTTCATTACTGCCGTGAAAAGAATGAACTTGCTCGCTTTACCGCTTTAATAATTCCTGCATTTGGATTGGTTGTCGTAATGACTGCCTATCCCCGTCCAACTCACCATCTCCGATAAGCCAAATATACATGTTAAAATAAAGATACATTTTTTAAAGGTTGCAAATTCTCGACGAACTATTTTAACTCAAGATGGTGGATGAGCACAACTTCGCTCGTCTTCTTCATTCACAGGTTCCACAGTCGTTTGTAAGAACAAAATGTTATATCCTTACGCTTCCTTGTGAAACCTGCAAGACGACGGAACAAAGTTATGCCCATCCGCAGTTAAAAAAGTTCGTCAAAAATTGGCAAGTCTGATTGTACTAACAAAACACGGTTTGTCATGTTTCTTACCCAGTTTGGGTTCATGCTAGGGATGGGCACGATAAAAAAAAAATTTACCCCGCTAAATTTTTTTTGAATTATCGCGATGATCGATAATATCTCGATAGCGTATTTTGAAGCTGGAAGCCTGAAATAACCAAGTCAATTTTCTTAACTAAAAAAAAAAAAAAAAAACTTGGCTAAAGCCTACCGTATCTTCACCAATGCGAATTGTACGGCACTCACCATTTCGCCGGTATAGACATTGTCCATTGCTATTGCCATTGTCCATTGCTTCGTCAAGGTGTAGAAACAATTTAGCAGTTGTGCTGCTATTTATTGCTTAAATATTGTTTGCATTAAACTTACGCAGGTAAAGTGGCTAGCAACAGTATTGTATACTTGGTTGGAGAGCCCTTATAATTCCGCATGCAGCTTGTTTCTAGCTATTATGGTTTCTGAGATATGACAATTTAAGCGTCGGGGTTTGCACGATAATTTGATAAATCCGAAAAGGCGTTATCGCGATATTATCGATTATCGTGCCACCCTAGTTCGTGCTCCCTAAAAAAAACAAAGGATTAGTTTTTGGATTCATGCGTGAGGGCTTACGTTGAAGTGACGTCACAGTCGCAAGTGCAGAATGGGAGGCGCGTGTACCAACATCTATGATAGTTTCTTATGAACGGAACAATTAATTTTTTTGCAACTCATTGCCGCAAATATTTATAACAGCATCTTTCGATAAGTTATCAGGTTCTGATGATGAGGACAAACAATTTGTTCGGTGGACGGTCAAAAGCGTGGTTCTTAATCTAAAATCTTCATTTAGTGTACTTCATCCGAGTTGGTCACTTTTGACCACAAAAACAAAGATATATTGCGATTAATTTACGCAATAAAGAAGAATGCTCTTGGTGGTGTGGCAACAGCTTTGTTTATTTATCTTATCACAAAGTACTGTTGTCGAGATAATTTCCTTACAAAAACATATTAAAAACGGCAGTTGCGGCTGCTTTTTTTTTTTCATTTAGGCCGGCTTTGCCCGTGGAAGTTAACAACGCTTTCGCTCAGCCCTTCTCGCCCTGTAATCGTGGCTGAGCGGTGAGAGAACTCAGCCTGGTTGCTGGAGGTTAGCGGATCTGGTCGAACCCTTGGAAAGGGGATCTTGGTAAAGTCCCCGCCAGGACTGCCGGCCAGGGTAGCGTGAGAGGCTACCATGTATTCTGGCTAATTCTGTACAATCTTTTGGCCCCGACGATGATCGGAGGTTTCCCGGATCGAATCCCCGGGCTGGCATCTCCCTTTACCAGATATTTCTTCTTCTCAATGTTCAAAATTGAGCCGGTTCAGCCATACAAGCATTAATTGGTTCGGCTGACTTAAGGCTCGTCAAAATTTCTTTAAAAAAAGAAAACAAACTGCCGCAAACTGAGGTCTCGTACTCAGTAACTTTGGCTTGTGTATGTATACTAAGGCTGTACCGAGATTTTTTCCTGCTGAACAGAACGCTAAAAAAAATGCCTGGTACACCGAATCTAGGTAAAAATACCCCAGAAAAAATACCCCCGGCAAAATACCCCTGGAAAAAATACCCCTGGAAAAAATACCCCCGGAAAAATTACTCCCTGGAAAAAATACCCCCGGAAAAAATACCCCCTGGAAAAAAATTCAAAAATACCCCCGGAAAACATACCCCCAGGATACATACAGTCAAAAATTTTTTTTAATGTGAATTAAAGTAGACTGAAATCAGTGGTGGATTCAAAGCAAAAGGCCTCAATGCCCCTCCTTTTCTTTCATAAAATTCTGAGAACCTTTTTATTTTGCTTTTCGTTGTTGTGTTTTACGGGTGCACGGAAAAAAAAAAAGCCTGGAAAAAAGTTGATGAAAAAAAAACCGGGGAAGTGGTGAGGAGAAAAAGTTGTCCTCGGTAAGTGAAAATTCGTTAAATCACGAAGTTTCCACCAAAACTAAAATAGAAGGGGGAGTGGGGGGGGGGGACATCGAGAATCATAAATTATCTACAAATTCCGTAACTGGGGAAAGAGGCGGTGAAATATTGAATTTGATCGACTACAGACATTAAAAAAAGAATCTGGAAAACATAATATTCCACCACCACCTTCTATTTCAGTTTTGGTGGAAACGTCGTGATTTCACGAATTTTATCTTACCGAGGGCAACTTTTTCTCCTCACCACTTCCCCGGTTTTTTTTTTCATCAACTTTTTTTTTCCGTGCACCCATAAAACACAATAAAGAAGAGCAAAATAAAAAGGTTCTCAGAATTTTATGGAAGAAAAGGAGGGGCATTGAGGCTTGCATCACAATCCTTTTGCTTTGAATTCGCCACTGAATTCAGTCTACTTTAATTCACATTTAAATATTTGTGACCATATTTATCCTGGGGGTATTTTTTCCAGGGGTATTTTTTCCGGGGGTATTTTTACCTACCACCGGTACACCGAGCCGATTAGTGCCGCCGAACAGAAACTAACGAGCACCTTCATTAAAGGCCCATATTAGCACAAAATTAGCATTGTAGCATCTAGGCCTATCGAGTTCTCTCTCGCAGAAAACAAAGGAATACACGAAGGTTTTAAACGCAGTAAAGAAGCACGTGACTCCTTAATTATTCAGTAAAACTTTGGTACGCACTCGTGCACCTGGAAACAAGCTATAAGGATTAACGATACTGATGTCACTAGCTGGCGCCACGGAAAAATATAAAGAAAATCCCCTGGCGCCAGCTATTGACACTTATATCATTAATTTTTATAGCTTGTTTCCAGGTGCACGAGGGCGTACCAAATTTCTACTCAATAATTAAGGAGTCACGTGGCTTCTTGGCTGCGTTTTAAAGTTTTGCTTTGTGCATTCATTTGTTTCCTGCAAGAGAGAACTCGTTAGGCCGAGCTGCTGCAATGCTAAGCAGGCTTCGAGAAACAACAAATCTTTTCACTTAAAATAGCCTGGTGTTACCAGAACAAGGCTGCGGTTACCAAGTGTAATGTGAAAGCGAATGTCCAAAAAGCAATAAAAAAAAGTAATTAATCTGCACGAATTACCTGCAAATTTAGCGCCAGTATTAAATTTTGTTGTAGCCATTTAACATTCCTGCACCAGGAATCATACGTCTACCGTAATAATCGACTGGAATTGAGCAACCGCCAGAATGACGCTCGCGTTGAAGGTCCATCGGCCCCAGGATCGCGTGCTAAGAGACGTGGTTGCACGGTATACCGATCATGCTCTGCTCGGCGAGAATCAGCTCGGAATCGGAACAGCCTTAACGTATACGCATTACACAAGCTGAAGTTTCATTGAGCACACTGAGACCTCAGCTTATTAACAGATAGACCTACTTCTCTAAAAAATTGTAAAGTGTAGGATAATAATTGTACAATTATTGTAAGATATTTGCGTAAAAATTATAAACTGACAATTATTTTAAGATATTTGTGTGACAATTGTTGTAAGATACTTGTCTAAAAAAAAAATTTTAAGATGCCTGCCTAAAAAACTACAAAGTGCCTAGTATTGTAAGATTGCCTAAAAAAATTATGAAGTGACCAAGTATTTTAAGACACTTGCCCAAAAAATTATCAGTTGTCAATTACCATAATAATTGCCTGAAAAAATATAAAGTGACAATTATTGCAAGATAGTTAATAAAATATGTTAAACTGTGACTAGGGATTGGCCGATATGACTTTTTACCGATCCGATCCCATACCGATGAAGGGTAAACAGATCCAATCCGATCTTAACCGATACCGATAATAATAAAAAAAAATACACCCCTAAAAATTTAATTTCCATAAATGACGTTTCTGGTTCTACATGGGTTCTAGTTTTCCAAGATTGTCCAAAACGTTCTGTGCAGCAATAACAGTATTTTTTCTCTTATTCCTACTTATGGCTTCAGTACATTCATCTTCTCAGATTTTAAGTAGGTCGTTGTAAAACTTAAGAGCGTCAGAACTATTATGTGGTACATTTTCATTACAATTGAGCAAATAGCTTTGCTTTTCTCACTTGGTTTTCTCCACTTTTGCCACGCTAGCTGTCGAGTTCTGCAGGGAAGACGGTTTTGTGTCTTGGCGTAACGAATATCTGTATCGGTAGCCTTACAGAGGTATACCGATATGGCAAAAAAGCCGATAAATACAGATTATACCGATACCAATATCGGCTAACCCTAACTGTGACGGTTAAATAACAACACATTCCTAAAAAATTTCAAAGCAGTCACGGGAGTTCTTGACGGGGTTTTAATTACATAGATTGATAATTTTAATCTGCAGTTTGAAATGAACGAGGGCTAGTACCGTTTATTTGCATTGCTCTTCACGCGTACGGTTCAGAACCTAACTTTATCTTTTCGAAACGCAAACACTTTCCTAATCGCTCCATCCATGATAGTAATTAGGACTTTGCGCCTCTAGAGTTAGAAAAAAAAAAGAAGCAAAAAAAAACGTGCAATTTGATAACGAATTACATAAAACCCAATGGTCCAAGTTATCGTCGGTTATTTAGTGATCAATCGATGCTTGGAGCTGTGAACGTGTTGGCAAAACAAGTTAAAAGAGTTGGAACTTGGAAATACGACCAAGTAAAACCCAGCGGTAGTCGATTTAGGTAAAGCAATTTAGGTTAATTCCACAGAATTTTTATTTAGCTTCTAAATGAGCAGAATTTTTAATTTGATGGCTAAATGAGATGTTGCTAAATTTACACTGGTAAATTAGTTCTTTTTTTTTGTGAAAACGATTTCATGCATGTCAAAGAATGCAGTATAGGAGTTGGAACAATACACATGGACCTTCCCACTCAACTACCGAAATAATTTCCATGAATTTTTCAGAGTAGTTGAGATCAATTTCCAGGCTATTTAACGCAATTTCAGGAAGGAAATTCTTCCACACATTTTGCCAAGTTTTACTTTTTTTTGGGCTCACGCAGTGCAAAAGAATAGCCCGATTTAATGAATTTGTAGGCGTCAACACAGAAAAGCAAGGCTAAATTTTGTTTTACGACTTTTTCTTAAAGGTACACTCCTCCCAACGCCATTTTTCTCGAACCTCCACATCAAGTACGGCCCCAAAGTTCTATTTACTTAACATAAGTCAATCCCTTGCTAAAAATCCATTTTAAAATGTGGCGTGTATAGGAGAGTTTCTGTTGAATATTGGGAACTAATTTAATACCATCCTACGATTACATGATCCTTTTAATAGCATGCTGCGATTATATGATCATTTGTGCCCTTACAATAACCATGACGTTTCATCTGTGTGTGGGCGCGTGTACTAATATTTAATCTGTAACACGCTATTTACGAATAGCAGGGCGCACTTTGTGTGAACGCACATGGTGCACCTTGCAGTTACATGAGCTGCTTGGCATCCTGTCAACTTCCGTCTACACCGGAACTTGGCCGAACGCCAACAGCCGGGAACGAGGCTACTCTATTGTTCAAAACCAGTCAGAGCCGGCTCCAACCTGTTAGCCGTTACGCAACGTAATGCCTCAGGCGACTTCTATTGTTCTGGCCCACGCATAAATACGAGGGCAGGGACCATGGGAAGCCACTTGGTGTGGGGCAGACGACTCGAAAGGTTGTCTCCCTGGACTCAGCTCAGGATAAGACCAAGCTCCTAAACTTGTGTTTTATGCCTAATATGTGTTCTCAGTGCATAGTCCCCTAGCTATGCAGTAAGGAGTAAATTGGGTTTGAGATTATTCTTGGATTCAATCGTCTACTCCCTGAGTACGTCACAAATCGTTTGCTAAAAAATAATTACCATGAGATCAAAAATCTTAAACGACTAATGCGGCAAAAATTCAAATTATTTATGCCAATGGATCGCCGAAGAAAAATTATTTATAAGATACTAGCCTAAAAAATTATAAAGTGTGATGTTAATATACGAAAATTTTTCCGGTTTGCGACGACACAATTTTTGCGCTCGTTTCGTCTATTACTCCCAATGACAACTGAGATGATAGCAGCGTTCGTGCTACAAGGCAGGTGGAGTGCACCTTTAACAGAATGTGTTTAATGCATTTCGGACAGTGTAGTTTTGTTTTTTCCCTGGGTTTGCCCCGATTTTCAAATGTAGTTTAAATACCCCGAGTTTTCCAGGTTTTCAAATTATGTCCTACTTCGGGTGAAACTGACGGTGTACCTTTCCGATAGCAATTGCGATTCGGCGCAGACTGCAAAACCACTTCGAGTTGTCCGCTTTCTCTTCACCTTGATTTGCGCGATAGTAGCAAAAGAGTGAGTACTGGAGTAGAGACGTTAGAGTTGATTGATGTTTGTTTAAGGATATCAAAGTTTATTATCATTACGTTGCTTGCTGCTTTTTACAGCCCTTTGAACCGTGCGCCGCCATCTTATTCTAAACAATGCTTTCGATTGGAGTAAAAATACATGCATTACATCTGAGCTGCAAAAATCTTCAAGCACGCAAAGCTTTGCTGAGATGCTTATGCATCAGGGCTGCAATCAGCTCCAAGAATTCGCGTTCACTTAGGTGGGTTTGTATTCCGAAAGCAAAAATCTCGTCAGCTTCACTAAGGGATTGAGATTAATCCTGGCAGCGAAAATCCTATTTAAAAATGCAGGTCTGATACAAAATTTTGAAAATCTTTTCAACTTTTCCATAATAACGATTTTTTTCCGGTTACAATATTGGAGGATGCGAAAGAGTAACTAATTTATTTTAAACTTCATGTAAAAAAATTTTAAAATTAACTTTAATACATAATTATGTAGGCTATATTAAATGTAAGTTTAAAACCTGGATACCCTCAACATAATTAATACATTATTATTGTATTTCAATTGCTGCTGTGGGGTAACCATACTTGGTATAGATCGAACAGTTGTTTCGGTTTATTGACCAGTATCGGAACCGTGTGATGGGATTAATAACTACTAAACATGAAAACTACACTCACTATAGATAGGCTACATACATACGTAATTAACCATTTACGACCATACTTATTACGTACTTATTTACATATAGCCCTTAGCTAGTACTGTATTTATTTACTAAAAGCCAGCTAGGCCTACAGCCACTTGATCTGTAGAACATTACTAGCTTTCCGAGCACTGAGACTGTTGGAGACAATAGCCCATAGGATTAACATTAGGAAGGAAAATAAAAATGTTTTAGCAGCAAAACTATTGGCTCCACAGAAAAATAAAGAAAGCTACACCCCTTTTTCTTTTTCTTTTAGGTTAAGTGCACACAAAACGGAAAGGATTCCTCAGATAGTATGCCCCCTGTGTTTTTCCACTATCTTTAGTGTCAGCATTTGGGTGTAAATAGCGCAGATTTTTCGATGCAACGTAAACAAATCAAATTTAAAAATAATAATTAAGCACTGTTTAAAAAAGACTAGCTATGACTGTATGTGTCAGATAATACATCAAGCTTAAGAATTGACAAAATGGATCTCAATTATATGCACAGGCCTATAGTTGAAGGCAGAGCTGACATGGGAATTATAGTTGTGAAGATGGCTGACGTGAACGAGGTGGTGTCCCGATTCCTGGAATTATAGTTGTGAAGAAAGCCGAGGTAGACCAGGTGGCGTCCTGATTCCTTAATTAAAGTTGTGAAGATGGCTGAGATGAACCAGGTAGTGTCCTGATTCCTGGATTTGTAGTTGTGAAGGTGGCCGAGGCAGACCAGTTGATGTTCTGATTCCTGAATTAAAGTTGTGAAGTTGGCTGAAGTGAACCAAGTAGCGTCCTCATCCCTGGAATTATAGTTGTGAAGATGGCCGAGGTAGGCCAGGTGGTGTCCTGATTCCTGAATTAAAGTTGTGAAGATGGCTGAGGTGGATCAGGTCGTGTCCTGTTTCCTGAATTATAGTTGTGAAGATGGCTGAGATGAACCAGGTAGTGTCCTGATCCAGCTGGATTTGTAGTTGTGAAGATGGCTGAGGAGGATATGGTCGTGCACTGATTCCTGAATTATAGTTATGAAGGTGGCCGAGGTAGACCAGGTGATGTCCTAATCCCTGTAATTATAGTTGTGAAGATGGCTGAGGTGGACCAAGTGGTGTCCTGATTCCTGAATTAAAGTTGTGAAGATGGCTGAAGTGAACCAAGTAGTGTCCTAATCCCTGGATTATAGTTGTGAAGATGGCTGAGGTGGACCAAGTGGTGTCCTGGTTCCTGAATTATAGTTGTGAAGATCACTGAGTTAGATCAGATGGTGTCCCGATTTCTGGTAACGAAGGAAAACGCCATCGGGACCTCATTTTAGTATAGGGACAGGACCTTGGGAAAGGGGCCGTTGACCTAGTTTACCTTTTCCCGAAGTAGCACTGTAGAAGTTGGGAAGCACTGGCACTTCCTGGTGTATAAGCCTACACAATTAATACACACTCGGGGGTACTCCCACAAAGCCACAATTGCCCCCCTGTCTACCTATTGATCTGGTACATACTATAGGGAAAAGTCTTTGACTGGGCCTGATAGAGCGAGACATCGCTTAGTTTTAAGACCACATGATATAAAGTTCCAGTTTTCAATTGCTTACCAAAATTGGACCACTGGGTATTTGCATCCAATGTACCGATTCAGTCGGGTAAGCCGGACTTCTCACCCTTTGCAAATTGGTAATATGAGAGATGGATGGTCAATCAATTAAGCATTGGGGCGTATTGGGTCCCTGTTGTGTATACTTGTCCATTTTTGATAGGTTAGGCTAACTGCCAAATTCCCATCTTTTTATTTTCACCGATGGAATAAACGTACAGAGTGGGTCAGTTGTCAGTCTTGTTCATTTATTATTAATAAATGGTTTATTTACCTTGTTTATTTATTAATTGAATCCTGTCAAAGGTGATAGACGTGAGGTTCCAAAGGAAATACACTCCTACTACAATGCCGTATGGGAATTGGGACCACGTTGTGTGTGGGTAATAAAATGTTTGAATAAATTGGGCACGATTTGATTCAGATATAAAATAATAAATCTCCCACCGAGCAGCAGTCGAGCTTTTACGAATGCATAATTGGTGTTATGAGATAATTATCCTAATTAGCTATACCATTTACATACATGCGTATATTAGCCCAGTTGGGTCATATTCTTAAGTCTTTGAGCCATATCACTCATAACTTATTTTATTTATTAATTATTTAATACAAGCCAGACAGGCTGTACTCTCAGCATAAAAGGAAAGCACTTTCTCTCTTACATAAAACTTGATATACATTTAGTGATTTCAAGTCACGATATTACTTACTGCATTGTCACTAGCTAGCTAAGTAGGCCAGCTAAAGGCCTCGTCTCAGACGGCCTACTTCTGCCATAACCCTTCTCCCTCAGAGAATAGCATTGCAATCAGTATAACAGGTCTCTTACCGGCATTATATAATCAGGTCAGGCCCTCAGGAAAGAGGTCACGTTTCCGGGCAACCCTCGCGTATTGTGGAAGTAGAATATTGGTCACTATTCCGTATTAGTATGTATACCGCCTAAGGGTTGTCTTTAGTACAAAAACCCTCAGATTCAGAGCTAGACAACCCAAAATCCCCAGAGCCACCAGTCAGTATGCTTGTAGTTGCTTGTAGTATGCTCTGTTAGTACGTGGACTTCCTGTGAGGAGAAAGTTGAATTCTGGCAGTGTGAGAGACCAACCAGTTACAATCTAGTTCTCAGAGCTAATGTGTTTGTCATTACTATTAGGGGTGGCACGATAATCCATAATATCTCGATAAAAAATTTCGTTGATTATCGTATCGCACTTTCCGGATTTATCGATTTGTCGTGCAAACCTCGATGCTTAAATTGTCTTATCTCGGAAACCGTAACAGCTAGAAACAAGCGGTTTGCGGCGTTGCGTGCGGAATTACAAGGGTTCTCCAACCAAGTTACCAATACTGTTGCTAACCACTTTAGCTGATTGGAGAGTTAGTTTAATGCAAACCATATTTTAGCATTAAGTAGCAGCACAACTGCTCATTGTTTCTACATGGTGCCAAGAAGTAATGGACAATGGTAAGTGCATTTTCATGTCTACTCGCCAATTGGCAGGTGCCACACAATTCACATCGGTAGCACTGCATGCCTCGGCCAAGGTTTTTTAATTGAAAAATTTAAAACGGTTGTTCCAGCCTGAAAATTTTTTTCGAGAAATTATCGATTATCGCGATAATTAAAAAGTTTTATCGGGATAAAAATAAATTTGTATCGTGCCACCCGTAATTACTATGAGTAATGGAAACATTTTGTAATCGTTTCCAGTGGGATTATCCATTCCAACATTATCCAAATCAAAAAGTGCCATTTGATGTAATAGAACTTTTAAGATTACCAGCGAGGAATTCGAGGCTTTAGGCACATTGGCAGGCTGACATCATCCTAAATTTCCTATATTTTCCAACAATCCTAATATTTTGCTATAATTCAACGAAATTTCCTGTATATCCTATGTTTCCGTACAGTTTCCTATATTTTAAATTTGTTTGATCTCCCCAGACTCATCCGATTAGTAATACCGTAAATTCCTGCAAATAAGTTTTGGGCTTACTTTTAGGTTTTTGTTCTATTCGGCTTAGTCGCAAATACAAAAATACTAGATTCTGTTAAAAAATACAAATGCAAATACATAATTTATTTGTATGTAATTATAAACTTTTAGGCGATCTCGGGCCTTTATCATTTTGACCTTGTGTGTTTGGAAGAGACACTGGGTGCTAAACATCGGATGCTTTAATTCACATTTTGAAAATTGGTTATACTAACAGGATTTGGGGTATTTGTCCGTGGTATTTTTACCTAGATCCGCTGAGACTGGGCGGTACATCAACAAAGCTGATAAAAAAAAATAAGCCGCAGCTATTTTTCTGAAATAATACCTAAACCTATATTAGCCTACTCAATAAAAATTCCTCTATTTTTCATACAATTTTGCAATTAAATTCCTACAATTTTATATTTTCGGATAGTATTCCTATAATTTTCGACCTGAATGTAATTGGTTAGCCCAATTGTGGGTTTCGGTTGTAATCATTTAACCTTTGTTTGGTAACTGTCTTAATACTGAATTCCCGAATTATTAATTGTGTGGTATTGAAATTGTTGATCTAAATCTGTGACGAAGGCCATCCAATAGAGTCTTAGCGCTTAATGTGAACTGTCGTTACTGTCTGAAACGTAATAAATCTGCGGAGTGGTAAAGGAAGATACGGACTGTAATCTTGTGTGCGGAAATAAAACCCTTGGCGGGAGAACACCGAAAAAAAAAAAACAATCCAAATAAAAAGACTGACAAAAGACAAAAAGCCCTAGAGAAAAACCGAATTGTTTTGTCAATTTTATTTTCCTGCTGTTGTTTTCTGTTACAGGTTAGATTAGGTCAGTTGTTTTGGCTCGAATTTCACCAGGCAGGTAAAAAGAGTTTCACTACGAGACATATTTTTCTGCCGCCCCTCCTTCAGCTTTTTTTTCTGCGCTTTTTGCCTTCGGCTGTATTTTCCAGGCATCCCTTCCCCCAGCGGCGCTTCCATTCTTCCCCCAGGATTCCTGTAGGCCAAGGCGTGGCCTAATGTCAACATAGTTCGGAGAAGGAGCCGACGCTTGGTGACCTACATTGTCTTTTCCAGTAAATCCTATTATATTGGTGCTTGTTGGTGTGTGTGGGCCATAGGGGCCAAATTGGGGGTGTGGAAAGTTGGAGTATTAGAAGAAGTGCGTTCCCTAGAACCAATACACGATAGGTGGAGAAGACAGCCCCGCTTCCTCCTCCGTACCTTGTCTCGGTGTCGCCGTTTACTAGCTAGCGACAGTGCGGTGCAGTTTGCTGTTGCAAGACTACAACAAATTAAGGGATTGTTTGCTAATTATTACTGAGCAAAGTAAATAGAAACTTTTGGTGACAAATTGCTGCGGAGTTTCTTAAAGGCGAGTATACATATTCCATCTTATGCTCCAACGTCTCGTAAATGTTGCCCAGCAACTCAGGGGGAAGGGATGGGGGGAGGGGGACAACTTGTACCGGGCCCGGGGAATTATGACTTAAGTTTAGTTGTTGAACTATTCGATATCCCTAACGTTTATATTTGTGTCGAATTTTATATTTTTTAAAAGCTAAAGCTGAAAAGCACGGAGAATTTTGTTGGCTTTCGGAAGGCTCTGCTGGGAAGCTTATGGCACTCCCTCAGACCTCCTAATCAAAATAGGAGGCTCCGACAGTGCCCCCAAACCTCCTAGTCAAAATTGAATACTCCGACAGTGCCTCCAGACCTCCTAGTCAAAATGGAGGCCCCAACAGTGCCCCCAGACCTTCTAGTCAAAATAAGCGGCCCCGACAGAGCCTTCAGACCTCCTAATCAAAATAGGACGCCCCGACAGTGCCCCCAAACCTCCTAGTCAAAATGGAGGCCACGACAGTGCCCCCCGACCTCCTAGTTAAAATAGGATACTCTGACACTGCCTCCAGACCTCCTAGTCAAAATATGATACACCGACAGTGCGTCCAGAACTCCTAGTCAAAATAGGATACTCCGACAGTGCCTCCAGACCTCCTAGTCAAAATAGGATACTCCGACAGTGCCCCCAGACCTAGTCAAAATAGGCTACTCCGACAGTGCCTCCAGGCCTCCTAGTCAAAATGGAGGCCCCGACAGTGCCCCCAGACCTTCTAGTCAAAATAAGAGGCCCCGACAGTGCCTTCAGACCTCCTAGTCAAAATAGGATGCCCCGACAGTGCCCCCAAATTTCCTAGTAAAATGGAGGCCCCAACAGTGCCCCCAGACCTCTTAGTCAAAATAGGAGGCTCCGACAGTGCCTACACCAAATCTGGTTTCGGCTTTGGCTTTGGATGGGGTTAAGGCTTAATGGCACGTAGACAGCTAAGTTATTGGCACCAACCTCAGTCACAGTGCAGTGGTCCGGGTTGCTACTGCGCGACACCTTTACCGGTTTTGGAACCCAATAAGTAGATCAAGGGGATGGTGTTTTTTTTTGTGAGGGGGGGGGGGTGAGGGGCACTTTTCAAAGGGACGAACTATTCTCAACTTTGCAGTCTCTTATCAGTTGACGTTTGTAATATATCAATTTTTTTAAATTCTTGATCGCATTATTCTCTAAAATGTGTTTCTCAGTTTCTTTTTGCTAGTTGCTTCACTATCCTAAATTACTGCAGTGTTCATTCATATTTGATGTTACGTGGGCTTCTTGTAGTGTGTTGTTAATTTAAATTGGGAAGAAAAATAAGAGTAAATTGGCTAGCTATTGCAAAACGAAACAAGCCCAAGAAAATAGTTTCGAAATAGGGAATGGGATTCTCCTGAAATCGAAAGCATGTGAAAGTTGGTTCTTGGATTGCAGAGGAAGAAATACTTTATCACGTGGGCTAAACTTGTATATGTTTACATTTTTTCATTTTTGTGGAAATTAATCCACTCAAAACGAGTCAAAATGGCTACCAAAAATGCTCAGTTCACGGTTGTGTATTAAGAGGACACATGGGTGGGAGGGGGGGGGGAGCAACCTAACAAAAAACTTTCCAAACTATAAAATTACTGTTACAAATTCCATTGGAGTTACCGGAAAACGAAACAACTACCAACCAAACAACTGCTGTAACTCTATAAATTAACATCACCTCGCCTCCTTAAAATCAAGCGTGACATTCGACAGCCCCAGCGAGATTCAAGTCTTTCAAAACCCAACACTGAAAATAAAATTGACTAGGGTGAACCGCTAATTTCCCACAGTCCTCCATGTCGGCTTGATGAGATGTAGGGGAAGACCCAGGAAGTCGGGTCTTCCAAATCAGTATTTGCATTCACCACTTTTTCTAAGTCCCATCAGGTTTCCTACAGGTCCTAGAAAATCCTATCAAAATGTCCTGGAAAGTGCTTGAAAAATTCGATAACTCCTGTTAAGTCGTGGAATACTCCGGGAATTTCCCGTGACAGAAAATAGCGATTTTTCGTGTTAGGACGCGAGTGTGCTGCAACATAATTTTAAACTTAATTATGTTAACGAAATATGAAAAAAAAAAAAAAAGCTAACCTAATTGTAGGAATTAGTGTTGTTTGACTGATCAAAATTTCTGTTACTAATATCCTGTTGCAGTATTGCTAAGATTTCGTTTGAGTTTTGTCTCTTAGTCTGTTAATTACTCATTTGTGGTCCATGCCTTAAAAATACTTAAAATTCTAGAATGTTTAACCCTGGAACAGAATCTCCCACCACATCTACCCACTGTCATTTCTCAGAATCCTTTCTGTCAAAGACATACCAGAAGCACACAGATCAACTGAGTTCCTGGAACATTCCTAAAAATAGTGACTCCTCGACACCAAACACTCTGATCACAACCAGCTGCCATGTCACACACTTAGAACGTCTCCTCACCAGCTGAAGTTGTACATCATCCGTGAGTAAGCTTCATAGTATGGAAAATTGGTGAATCAATTCAGATCCCACTAATTACAACTTAACTGAGGGTGGAGACAAAGATGCTGAAGCTTTGTTTTTCAGAGCTCAACTGCCCTGACGAGATAGTGCTCACAGCTTCTGGAACCATGATGGGCACATACTGCCAGACATTCATGGCCAGACACAGCTTCCATAAACTCACAAATGGCTTTGCTTTTCTCTCTTGGTGACGCTTGGTGTCAGTTTTGCAGCAAGACGGTTGCGCTTCTTGACGTAACGAATATCTGTAGCCTTCCAATGGTCCGATACCGATAAAAAATACCGCTAGCAAAAATACCGATTGTACCGATATCAATATCGGACTATCCCTAGAAGAAACGTTAGGGATCACTAAAGCACAGAGTGCTGTAATATTGGCAGCCAACGGGGATAAAACATTAGGCACCGTCTGAAGCATAGAAAACAGCAGAGGCAAACGGCCTGTCTGTGCAAGAATTCAAACCCTTCACTGACAGAACACACAGCATGATTATACAGCTGGCATATAATGTCCATGTTCTTGGCAGCGCAGATGAACTGCAGTCTTATTCTGGACAACCAATAAGGAGTTAAAACCCATCGTTTTCACCTAGTCTGGTAATTCGTCCGGTCACATGTGACCTTAAGCGTCAAATGCACCTACCATATATTCGTTTTCAGTGAATCGGACCTTGTGCACCGGACATGTCATAGAACACCTGTGTAATAGTTCACAAACACATTCGGTATCTGGAGCTCTACATGGCAACCAGAGCAGACAACATGATACCAGCTGCACACGTGGGCCCACTACGTGGCAAAAAAATCAGTTTACTGCTGTCTAGCGCTGCGAAAGAAAGTTTTATCTTGATTTCATTGTTTGCTCTCAGTGGACCCAGAGCAACAGTTTTCCTTCAAATGGACCACATGGAAATGTCCCTACTCCATTACGGTCTCCCAACTGAATTGCAGGACAGTGACTGAATTTGACATTGTCACCGTGGATAGGCCTTCATTGTACAACATCTCTACCAGCTCCAAGTTTGGCATGAAAAGCTCTCTGCTGACACGAAAATAAGACCTTTCACTTACCAACTCTTGCACAACTTCATTTGCTTCTTTTTCTGGAGGCACTGTTCCAAAAAAAACTGCCCTCCGGCAATTTAATGGGAAGAAATGAAAGGTGTTGTCTGATACATAAAAGTATGCATTTTGAATATTTTCCATGGTGACACTCACAAGTGTGGAATGAGATGGTGAGTACGTCATCCAAGCTGGCTCCCATCGCACTACTGCAGTTTGTTTGTATTTGTATTGCAATGGCAGCCATCTTTGATGACGTCACCACACTTGTGACAGTGTCACCATGGAAATTATGCTCCAACAGTAATAGCGCCAGTTATCTCGACACGAATAAGCCTTTGGCTGGCAATAGGTGATTAGTCATAGAGCATTGGGTATCCCATGGCAAAGTTTGTGAAGGGAAGATATTGGTGGTGTCATATAAGAAAGCAACAGATATGACATCACCAATATCTTCATTCACGAACGTTGCCACGGGATACTCAATGACTAATCACCTATTGCCAGTCAGAGACCTATTCATATCTAAAAAAAACTGACTTACAGCTAGGACGATATGGTAAAACTGCGTAGAAGATACACGATTTAAGGCGTAGCCAAATGTGATACTTCCGCTTTCAGATTATGGGATGGCAGCCGCCATAATGAGTGTCATGGAAATAAAAACAGACGATACACGGGGCATCCACTCACCCAAAGACCCAAGCGGCAGATGTTAAGTTGTTTTTTGCCGCATGAGAAGGAAACCGGAGTACCCGGAGGAAACCCTCATGCAATGGGAGGGGAAACAACCGGAGAAAAACCCGCACATATACACTTCCCATCACCAGGATCGAAACTGGGTCTGTACGAAGCCTGAGATGTACTGCTGGGACCAGGACACCTATCGAATCTGATGCCCCAGTGCTTGCAGCTACCCGTGCACCCAATGGAGTGCAACATGTTGCAGAAACTCAAGCCCTACTAGTAGGGTAAAACACGCACTGCTATAGTTACACTGTGATACTCTTTGCAAAATTTATCTTGGCGTAGGCAAAAGTTTGAACTAATTTTCCAATGGCTGTTCGATTTTACAAATTGATGTTTGCATCGTTTTAAGATGTAGTACAGCGTTTTCACATTTGTGGCTACTGCTCAATATATGCATTGCCTTGGTAGCACAATTACGACAGAAAAGATGAATTATGGGATGTGTATCTCGCGAATCTCATTCAGGTGAGAGCAGAGGCGAAAACGGAGAACAGAAGGCACAACTGCTAGATTGCGTCTACGTGGTGAGGAGGCAGTGAACAATCGCAAGCTCATTTTCATGTCTACTGGACAAATGGTGAGGGCTACACAATTCACATTCGTAAAAGTTGCACTGTGAGCTTCTGCCAAGATTTATTTTAATTGACAAAATTTTAAATGGTTATTTCAGCTTCAAAATTTGTTTTATCGAGATATTATCGATTATCGTGATAATTTTTAGAAATTTTATCGGGATAACAAAATGTTTGTATCGTGCCATCCCTAGGCCGCGGAGAAGAATATGCCGCAGAGTCGGACTGGTTTATCTGGAAGTCGAGAAGTTTCCCGACAGGCCGCGTGGTTTTACTTTGCGTGGGCCGGTGACCAGCCCGAGTTTTAAAAAAAAATTCAAATAAATAATTCACTCTTCCTGACCTATTCCAATGTATAGCACTGTGAATGTTGCCATAAATGAAAGTAAGCTGCAGCTCGGTCTCTGCTTAAAGTTAAGTGCAAAGCGTAGATAACGTTAAACAGGATAAGGTAATACCAAAAATTTGTAGGGTTGGGGAGGAGAATTTGTGACCGAGACCCATACTGAAACATCTTAGATACATTGATATTAGTTCAGTCTTGGTTTATAGAAGGCGCCACGTGTTTTACTTGGGATTTCTACTCGGCTTTTTAGCCTGAAACTAAACTAAACTAAACGAAACTAGTTTTTATTTAATTATGATTTAGCCTAGCTTAGTTGTAATTTAGTTTACTTTAGATTTGGGCTGAAAAATGAGCAAAAATTACAAGATGGAACACGTGGCACCATCTGAAAACTAGGACTGAACTAATGGGGACAAATCTAACGTGTTTATAATAATATAAATTTATTGTTGTAGACAACAAAAGGACTGGGCAGGGCAAAATAATTGTCACTTACGTTCAGCCTAATACATTATTAAAAATAAAAACAAGACCCAAGATAAGACTGATGTCAAATACATGCAAAATAAAACAATGTGAACAAAGCACACACACACACACACACACACACACACACACACACACACACACACACACAACCAACACTATTACTGTACAGCCAACACTATTACCAATCTTTGGCTATGGCCACCTTAGGTACATACTCAAGTCAACACCCCTCAACTTTTTCTTAAAATTTTGCACCGAGGATGCCATGACAACATCGGGGGAAAGTTCATTCCACACCCTAACCCCCCTGTTGGAAAAAAGTACTTTTTGTACAGTCCCGTGATACTTGCTGGACAACCAATTTAAACTTATGTCCTCTGGTTCGGTGGTCCCCTCTAAGTGTGAAGTAACGACTGTAATCCACACCACAAAAGTCGTGGAGTAGCGAGAATGTCAAGGGTAGGTCATTTCTAAGCCTGCACTTCTCAAGCGAATCTGCATTCAGAATAATTAAACGTTCAGTATAATTCATAGCTTTAAGACCGGGTAGAAATTTTGTAAATTGCCGTTGCACCGATTCATGAGGTCAATATCCTTAGCCAGGTGTGGCGACCGAACAGGACTTGCATATTCCAGAATTGGTCTAACGGACACACAAAATGCCCAAAATAGCGTCTTACGATCCTTGAAATCAAATGCTCGTTTAATCATGGACGCCCTTTGTCTAGCAACCTTAACAATCCTATTGCAGTGCGGTGCACTTTTCAAATGATCCGAAAACCAAACGCCCAAGTACTTTACTTCAGTCAGATGATCCAAAGGGGTTCCCAAAATATTATATTCTAAGTGACTATTATACCGGCCAATGTGGAATATTTTACGTTTGGAACCAGAAATGGAAAGCTGCCATTTATTTGACCAGTCTTGTAAAATGGTTATGGCAGATCGTAGTTCCAGGTGGTCCTCATTGTCAACAATAAAACGATAAGAGTTTCAAGTCATCAGCAAATTTTGGCATATGCACGTGTACAAATCACTTTTCAGATCGTTAATATACAGGGTGTTCGGAAATTGGTGTCAAATATTTTGAAGGTCCGCTGTGTGATCAAAGATAAGAAGAAAAAGTCCTATAAACATG
>JAHWFP010037669.1:0-32404 GCA_023313725.1 Lithobius niger
CCCTCCTGTTAGGGCAGCTTTTTCTTTCTCAGACTTTTGTATGCTCTTTATAGGCACTAGTGTACGCGCACTATTCACAGTCTTAATGCGGACTGTGTGCTTTTTTAACAATCTCCAAAAACTATTGACATTCCGATTTACTTTTCAAAATAAAAGTTCGAATAAAACTGTGAAAGAGGAGCGGGATGAGAATTTCCTTTTTCGAGTCATCTTTAACCAGAAAATCAAATATGTTTTAACCAGAGAGTCCAGCAACAACTCGCGTTGTCAGGGTGCAAATATTCGACAGAGATGTTTCAATTTTAAAACCTTCTGCCATCATCAGGCAAGTTTTGGGTTTCAAACACGCCTTTTGCTTAGTAGTCCATTTTGCTGTGCATTTAAGTTCCCCACAACGGATCTTTTTAGGCGCGGCTGGCTTTCTTAATGGTGGTTGAGACGGTGGCTCCCTCTCTGTACGAGTGGAATTCAGGATGTCTTTTGAAAGATTGTGAGTGATGATTTTCCTGACGTCTTCATGTGCTGGTTCTTGGATATTCATGAGCAGCACTCGAGTTTCCTGGAAAAGTTGGATGCAAATGCATTGAAGTGCTCTGAGATGTGGTTCAAATACTGTGTTAGAATTTAAGAGCACTTTGATGTTGTTCCATGCTACGTCATGATTAGTGGTGTTTTGATGAACAGCTATAATCCATTTTTCGTATCTTTTCGTTCGCACTGCTGTCTTGTGTTCATCAACCTGCTTGCAAATCCGTATTTTTGACTCACCAGTGTAGACGTGGTGTGACCGAGGCGTGTTAAACCCAAAAATTGCCAATAACGAACATCAAAGTATAAAATTGCCTGATGTTAGCACGTGTTGAGGCAGTACAATCAGAAATTAATTTTCAAGGACATCGACAAATATAGCAAAGGTGTAAAAGGAACTATGAAACGCAAAATAAATTTTCATCCACTCCACTCCACCTGCAATAAGCACAAAGCCAGTGTTTTTTGTTTTGGTTCAGTTTTTACAGTTTAAATTTCGAACAATTCCTTGATGCTTACCAGATAGATGCGGTAAAGTCAAATCGAAGGAATTATCTCGCTTCTATCTGTTCATTGGATCATCTGAACATTTGAACATCATAAATGCACACCACTCACTTGTTTTAGATGACCACGTTTATTTGTTTATTTAAATGAAGGACCAACCGTGTAATACATCAGATGTTTTTCAACAAATCAACAAGGTGTGGGGAATGTTCTCTTTAAAAATCAATTATTCATGACGCGAGTTCATGTTGGTGCTTCTTTACGAATGCAGCTCTACTTCTGTCGGTGAGAATATTCATTTTTTTATCAGTGTCCATGATCGTAGAAGGTTTAGCACTAAAAAGACAAAGAAAAACCAGTTGTGTGATGCAACAATTTTAAACACACGTATGACTGACAGCATTTCATCGGCAACATTTCGCCCTTATCGTCAACATTTTGCTCAGAAATTCTCTATTCTAAATAAAACCTAAAACACTTAGGCCCAATTCCCTTAGATTCTTAAAAAGTAAAATAAAACATATTAACGAATATACCTGACGACGAAATGCAGAATTCGATGGGATCTCTTAAGGTTTGGTTTTTGGTGGATTTATTTATCAGGAGCTCCTTACACCCAGTCAAACTAAGCGGAAAGACAGCTTTCTTTCCTCTGAAAATCGGCTGCTACATGGCATAATTAAACTGTAAATTTCACGAGTAATTTTCACGACTATTTGATGAAATTTGGTAATTTTTCGATACGTATAGATAGCATTTAATGCAATGAATATCGTTCACATAGACGGACTGAATGATGCTAATAGGCACAAGTTATTGCTATCACGGTTTCCTCAACAAAAGGACAAATTCCTCAAGAATACACCTGGTATAAATAATTGTTTATTCTGTAGTGCAGTTAGTTTAGAAAACTAACAAACCTTAAATGAGTGGCAAGATATCAACTGACAATATAAAACGTTGATTTCTATTTTCTTTGGCGACAAGAACCGTCCGGTAAAATAAAAGAACAGAATGATACATTTAGTGTTATTTTTGAATACGTCATATTTTTCGATATAGTTTGTGACAAAATGCTACCGTGATCTTCATTTTTGCTAACTCTAACCATACATGCTAATGCGATTATAATACATTCGCCATCACTGTTTTGATTTACGCTTATAGAATTGCAGTGAAGCAACAGGTTTACCACATAAAAAACAACAATAATTACCACATTTTGTCTGTTTTTAATCATTAATTGGCCAATAAGTCAGTAAAACAAGAAATATCCATGAACCGCATTTCCACAACCCATTGATAGTTTCCAAGCTTATCAAAAGCAATCATAATAAAACTTTGTAAGTAAGTAAGTAAGTGGTAAGTAAGTTTATTCATCCGACACAAATTACAAAATTAAGCAAAAAAGCCAACACTCATTCCACAAGAGCTGATGCTCGCGTGTGGTTTGAGAGCAGACAATGAAAAACAATTAAACTGGCACGTTTGAAAACTAAATCAAAGGTTAGGCACCGAAAATATAAATCAATCTCAACGAATACTCTAGTAAAGCAAAACAAACAAAATTTAGTCAAACACTTAGTAATAAATTGCAGAACCAAAAAATTAGAAATAAAGACACAGAAAGCTGCAAAACATCAAAGTTTGTACGAAAGGTAATGTTACGTTCAGCTCACAATGCTAAACAGGCTTTCTAGACTATTTTTGTCCAGGTTAATCAGGTGTCAGGTTGTTCTAGGAAATTACGCCCCTTCAAAACGCTTCCAGGAGCAGCATTCCACTAGCAGCATTTTTCCAAAAAAAACCGCCTCTTGGAAAAATGCTGCTAGTGGAATTTGCTTAATGTGCAACTTACACTGGTGCAACTTTGTCCAACTTTAATTTCCTAATTGTTTATATGCTGTAAAATTAATTTTACTATAATTTGAACTTTCATTGCCTTTTTCCTCATCAAATCATCTCTCTATGAAAGTATTTGATTGGACAAGCTCTAGGCCTAAATGTTGTTGTTTACTTTAGGCCAATTTATGCCACACCGTCCGTCACTTTTGGTTGGGCCAAATGAATGTCGTATTTTATTATTTGGCAATTGTAACATTTTTCTCATTTTTTTCTTCTTTTAGGTTTTTAAGGAAAAGCAATAGGAGGATAATAAAAAGTGCAAAATGTAATAAAATGGGAATTTAACAACCAATTGTTAAAGAAGTCCTCACTGCGGGCGTTCATTGATGGAGGCATTTTTTTCTCTGAGGAGCATTTTATCTGGGGGCAATTTGTTCGGCACGGTTTTTTCCCCCGATCTATAAAAATTACTCTATTTTTGAAACCAATTTCAGGATCTCTGAAGTAAACTGGTTAATGTTTAATTACTGCACAATACCAGCAAAGCATGATGAATGTGTTACATTCCTTACCTGTTCATCATCTTGAAGAAATGGGAGTGGTGTTTGATAATTAAATTCGGTTTACATCTTGAGTAAGCTTGCTTCCTTTGATCGTTTAACTCCATTAGGGCCTACCAATATTTTTTAAATTCACTAAGTATTCACTAGATATAAATAAATAAACATTTTGTTGCAGGAGTAACGGAAAGGCAAGTCTCGGTGTGATTGCTAGCTGCCAACCCAACTAGAGAAAATAACGCAATTGTGTGGCTCGATGCGAGACCACTGCAGGGTCCGTTGTCAACAATTAACAGAGTATTAAAGACGTCGTACAAATTTGGTTAAATTTAGTTGATTAAAGTGAAAACGAAAGACAGTCACGCTTTTCAAGGTGACAGCTGCTTCGGGGAGCGAATTTAGAGCCCCAATAATTCTCACCGAAAACAAACTGTCGTCGGCACTCTAAACGAAATTTGGAAATTTGGTAATTAAAAGAGCGATCTCTAGTCCGCCCCTCTACGTTCAGGTAGAAGAAAGGCAAATGAACCGGAACCAATCCATAAAAAAGTTTAAATGCCAAAATTAGATCACAACGCCATGCCGCAATTCATGCGACTCAAGTAAGATTGCGCATGCCAAGCAAGGATTTTGTATATTTCCGTTGGACTGCCTCAATGCGCTCGATATCGCCCAACAAAGCTGGCGACCAAACTTGGCTGGCATACTCCAAGATCGGTCCGACAAAAACCTTGCAAGCCCAAATCTTGCCTTCCCGGCTATTGTAAGAAAAGCATTGGTTCAGCACTGCTAAGTGGGAATCGGCCACAGCTGTAATTTTGCGACAGTGTAGACTGAATTTTAAATCATTGCTGAACCACATTCCGAAGTCCCTAACCACAGATGTAACCGGAAGAGGCAGGTTGTTTACGTTGTAAGAAAAATCAGTGATGGTTACCATTCCTTGTAATTGTTTCGAATTAATGAATCCATAAATTCTGTTCTACTCAGCTAACTTTTTTCATCTTAAATGGCAATCATTTAATTTTTAGCATGAATTTTGTAACGAACCATTCTGTTAACGGTTCACGTACCAAGCCTAATAGTAATCAAATTACGAAATAGTAATTCTTTGGCATCATTTCAGAAAAATAAAATAAAATATCCCAATTAAAAGTTCCGTAAATAATCTCCTTGCTGAAAGCATTTCCAATCACGTTTACCATGAGGTCGACTGACTTTAATTACCAACGGCATAGATTTCTTCCGTTCCACAACGAACTGTATTAAACACAAGTGTATTATCATACGTAGTTCTTGACATTGGCTTTATTAAATGCTAATCCCATGTAATTTTTCGCATTAATTCACGAGCCCGCACAAACCACCATGCTACTCAGCTTAATTTTTCTCTAAAATGGCAACATTTCAATTTCTAGCACGATTCTGGTGTGAATGGTCCAATTCTATTTTTTAATCGCGAACTGTTTTGTCACAACGGATAATGTTAACTACTTTTTCTTGTGGCACACCTGAGAGTGCTTCAATTAGAGCAGTGACATTTGCCGACATATTGGTACCAGCTTGGCACCAGCATGGATTTTGGAGGGCATAACTACAAGGTGCACTACATAAAAATGGAGGGAAAAACAACGGAAGAGAGTATTTCTTAGGCTTAAAATAACGTTGTTTTCTCCAACAACAAAAATCGCGCGTTTTAGGTCTAAGAAATCACTCATGACAGCATAGGCTTCAGTATGACGCCCTTCTGTTTCTCTCTGCAGTGCCCCTTGCCGCTAACCCATTAAGGCTCCAGCATAGAGTTATATACAATAATACTACGTCGTGTCACTGCTCTATACACTGTTGACAACAGCTATCGGCAAGCTCACACGGATGAATGCAGTAACGCCAGTATTGGCAGTGCTCACAGTGCGACGATCGATCGCATGTATTTCTGCATTTGACGTGCGGTGGCCTATCTTCAACGAAATTCCTTTTTCATTCCTTAAGTAAAGATTTAATTGAAGTATGAAGCATAATTGGCGGATTCTCCAGATATCAGAGATTCACAAAATGCAAGGTGTTTTGGGGCCAAAACAATCCAATTCAAGAAATTATTTTACGATTACAGTTTTAATTGGAATGTATACAACATTGTTCAATGAAATTAAATTATAAGGGTAAGTAGTGTTTAACCACCAATAGTTAGTTAAGACGAGGCCTAGGTCCAATTACAACAACCCTATGCTAAGAAATTGTGGTGCCACAACAGGAGTTAGGCTCCAGACGATTAAAGTGTCCCCCTCATCGAGTCGAGGGAAGAAGCATGAGTCTTTTTATAAAGTTCGAAGCATCGCGCAAGTTTCGTGTCGTCTAAAAAGAGCCGCAGAAGTCCGAAAGTGAGTAGGCTCTACGAAACCCTACAAATATTTTGGCTGGGTATTTTAGTTTAAAGTGAAGTGCTAAACAAAACAAACCTGTGCGTACGTCACTTTTTTTCGATTAAATTGAATAAAAGAACACTGTAAAAAAACCCAACTATTATGACTAACGGTGAACATCAGATACTGGTATAGACTTTAGTAATTTTAGTTGCAGTGATTGTATCAAATGAAAACGTACTTCCGACCGATGCATCCTAATAAAAAAAATTACTTATCATTCTTACGTATACCTGTTATTCGTTTTGAATAGGTCGTTTTAGAGTAATAGTTTGTAACATAGAAAAAAAGAAAATAAGGTTACAGGGTTGATTGTGATTGCTTTTGGTATGCGAATGTAAGGCAACAAGACAAAATGCTTTACATGGAAGTGCGCTACATGGGTTCCCTGATTTTAGGGATTATTGTTTTTAAGAAGCCTTATATCCTTTACTCTACGCACCAGAGAGTTTTTTGTTGTTGTTTTGCATTCATAGCCTACGCTATGGCAGTACCTACCAGTGTACGACTGCTAGAAAAATTGTTGAACTTGCATGTGAATATTGTATGCGAGTCCAGAGAACACATCTATTGCCAGGCCATAGCATGCAACTACTAATGCGTTCATCCAATTTACAACTGTAAAAAAAATCACAACAAAAAATTGTTACAATTCGAAATATGATATCTAGAGAACAATAATATGCTTTTTAACAGAACGAGATGTAACAAACCAGTAACTTGACAGACACATACTTAGGAAGCAGATGTATCAAAATAAATTTCACACAATTTGCCAGTTTTTTTTCCACTTTGGAATTGTTGTTTACATCCCAAGGTACAGTTATCCAATTGCTTACACCGTGGAAATACTCATTTAAAATAAGAAGAAGAAACTTCTTCCCAAACATAAGCATGAAGGGAAGAAACAAAGGCGTGGTTTCTTATATGTTCGGTCCAAAGTTGAAAATTAACGGAAAATTACTACGTAATATATGTAGTATGTACGTACATTTAGTAGTTATATACTTATATTCTGGGTGTTTAAATAGTGCCTTTTGTAGACTTAGGTTGCATATGTACAGAATCATAAATTTCGAAATGAATCTGTAGTGTATATGATATTTGTCTTGTTTCTTTGAACGTTTCTGTAATTGTAGGTGGAGTCTGGTATTTTAGAATTTAGATGGATCACACCTGTTTTATCGAATATTTATCGAAAATAAACCCTTATAATAGTTTGCTATAGTGAGTACTGGTAGTTTGCTGTAGTGAGTACCGAACAAACATCCCTCATACTCCATGTTAATATTGATTTTTGAGTTCTTTATGATCATGAGAAAATTTGTAAACATTGAAAAAATAATATTGGTTTATTTAGTTTTACCATCGATTTAATATCGCAATGAAACTTTTGTTGTATAATTTATTTCATTAAAAAACTCGGATGACCTATTTAATTGACTTATATTTGTATACTTAGCCTTGAATAAAAGGTGTGACTGTTTTCTTAGTTTAGGAGACTAAGAACAGTTGTTCTCTTCAAATAGGGACCGTTCCACAGCTTTTATTTGTGTACCCTATGAGAAATTGTGGGAAAGATTTATAATTATAATCCCGACTTCAAAGAACTTCTGTTGCCTATCAAATTAACCATATAGGATTTAATGAGCACAGAGTCTGTGGGATTTAACATGGGAAAAACGTTACTAGCTAGTCACTAGCTCGCTACTAAACTATAGACAGTATCATGAAAATAACGTTATTGATGCATCTTTCCCTGTATGAATAGTGGACACTCATCCGGCAAGATTTGGTTTTTCTTTATCTCTTACTTTCCCTTTACGTTTTCTACGATTTGAAAGATTCCGGGCACATAGGGATTTATCCTCAACATGATAAAATATGGTTTTAGTTGCGTACAATTAACAGACACATGGCTGCTTTAGAGGCCGCCGATCTTGCGTCTTGTAAAGACGCCGTTTTTAGATGCGCATTTCAAAGTGCAATGTTAAAATGCGCTTTACTGTGGCCATGTAAACGTTGTGTATGATTATCAGCTCGGTCACTGGACCTAGAGTGCTTTATTAAAATTTACATCCAAAATTCCAAAGTAGGGTACACGAAAAATAAATAGGACAGTGCATATTTGACATAGACAATTTCTCTTAACATGATAGGAATAAAAACATTTCAACCTTTCAGTTAAGCTTAATTAAGTGGACTAAGGTTAATTACATACGTCACCCCATTGATTTATAGTTTAAAATTGTTGCAGAAACCAACATTTCTATCAGCATCATCATGCATTATCGATAAAATTCGATGAACCATCGTAAACAATGTTAACACCGGATGTATGGGATTGCTTGCATGATCATGGCTCATTCTGTTGAAAGGTTTTATTTTCGACAAATAATCGATAAAATCCGATATACCAATCACTTTTGTTCACTGTTATTTTCACGGTTAACAAATTGTACCACAAATTATAAATTACCTAAAAATATATGCATGGGTTGTGGGGAGATATCGACCAATGGACAACTGAACATTAAAACATTTTTACTAGTACAACCTGCACATACTGTTATGTAAAAATTACCTCACGTTCAACGACTCTTCCTTATTACAGCTCGACGAAAACCCTTCATTTAGGCTAAAAACTATCAGTTTTACTGTGTTTGAGGTTGGTTTTGCTTTGAATCTAAGCTGTAGAAGCTAAAATGTGCACCCTTTATTCTTGGAGCACCTGTATCTAGCCAACGAGGGCTGTGAGATGGTAGCAAGCAGAAAATTATTCAATGACATGATAGCAATGAAGTTCAGGTAAAAAACAGACGTTGGGAAAACAGACATTTGTAGTAACCCTTTTCTGTCTTTTGCGAGTTAACTACTTTATACCCCCTTCCCCGACCTGTAGGTAAGTACTTTTGCTGACTCTTTTCCTCAAATTTAAAACCTTGAGTCACAATTTTTATAGCAACTGTGTCTTCTTTCGTATCTTTTGCGTGTGCTCTAGTTGTTTATGAATTTTATTAGGTCTTGAGTTTTTAAAGCTCCAACATCTTCCGGAGTGAAGAATGATTACAGTGGGGAACTTACAGTGGGGGACTGAAATTGTTAGTGCAAATTATTATTTTTTTCACCTTTGCAGCACAACAGACTTCAATGGGAAACGTAATTGAGAAAGCACTTTTACTTCACAATTAACCTAACACACAGAAAAAAAATTGTGTACGCATTCATATTACGGATTTGTTTTGAACCAACTACCAAGGAATCACAACACGATTACTACGATAACTGAGCCTACACAACCGTCAGTCCACAATGACTGACAATCCTCGTAAAGAATGAGCTCTCCCAAGGTGGGGAATACTGAGCCCCAGCCCTCAAGTTGACAAAGACTGATCCCTGATTTTACGAAGACTGTGCTTGCCCCTTAGTTAAAGAAAACTGAGCCCATGAGTTTACAAAGATTAAGCCTCACCGAGTTTACAAAAACAGCCTCCCTTTAGAACATGACAGATTCCCTTGGGTTAATAATGATTGCGCTACCTAGAGTTTATCAATACTGAGCCTCTTCCAAGTTTACGAAGAGTGAGCCTACCCAAGTTCATGATGATTAAGCTTGTCCATAGATCGCAACGACCCGACTTCCAGAGTTCACTAGGGCAGAAAAAACTAGCAATTTTCGTCGTATCAACCCACATCACCTAACCCACATTTTTCACCAATTGATTATTGCAATATACAAGCGTTTGTGTATGGTATCTTTATCAAAAGGTCACTCAAATTCTATCATCACGTTCATGTCGTTATTGGCCACAGACCCATTTTGAACTCGACATGACATATCTCAGCCCAATATTCGAATGTTGTTCTCAGGTGAGTATGTACCTTGCTTTATGCCGTTCTCTGTCGACTGGAATCCTACACCAGCATTCTTGGAAGAAATAATGCAAACCTTCTAGCGACACCTAAGTGCTTAAGTGTACGGGAAGAAAAGTTGCTTAGAAATATTAAATCATTACGTTGGCATACCCCTAAAGATTCGTTTGCTATTCTGCTACTTCCACTACAGGCCATGAAAAAACGGATCACTCTTTTCTAATCAAACCCCAATGTCAGGCACCATTTCTTTACCACAGGGCTATTTATCCTGTATCAATCCCTCCCTTCTATTGTTTCGGCATAAAATCTTTCAAGGTTCGTCTTGACCACGTTCTGTAGCTGTACTCCTTTTATTCCTTTTTAGGTGTAATTGGGTAGACGACGCCTTTTTAGGTGTAATTGGGTAGACGACGCCTTCATCTTAGCCGTTGGTGCCATCTTTTTGTATAGTAATATTTTTCCATTCATGATGGTTGAACCTTCTCCAAGTTTACAACGACAAGCACTTCTTCCACGTTTACCATGACTGTCTCCAAGGTTACCGTGACTAGCATTTTCTTTCCTAGTTTATCACAACTGGTATCTCTTCAAATTTACGACGATTGACAGTCTTCCAATTTTACCATGACCGACATTCTTCTAATCTTACAACAACTGTCCCTCTGTATGTTTATCCCGACTACCCGGCTCCAAGTGTACCATGGCTGACGCTCTTCTAAGTTCACCATGACTGACTATCTCCGTAGTTTACCACGACTGGCACACTCCCAAGTTTCCCACAACTGACTATTCCCCAAGTTTCTAACACTCTCCAAGCTTGCCATGACTACCATTTTCCCACATTTACCACGACTGACTCTCCCCAAGTTCACCAGGACTAAAGCTTTCCAATTTTATTACAACTAACCCACTCGTGAAGTTTATCACGACTGGCAATCTTCCAAGTTTACCATGACTGACACCCTTCAAATCTTACTACAACTGTCCCTCTGTTCATTTACCTCGACTAACCCAGAGCAAGTATACTACGACTGACTCTCTCTCTCAAGTTTACCACAAGAGACTCTTGGCAAAGTTTCTTTGACTGGCAATTTTCCAAGTTTCTGACACTCCCACGTTTGCCACGACTGACACTCTCTCAAGTTTACATGACTGACTCTCTTCCAAGTTTACCATAACTGACTCTCTCCTTTACCACGAATAACATTCTCCAAAGTTTACCACGGCTGGCATTCCAAATTTACCACGACCATTTAGTGTTCCCAGAGTTCAAACCGATTTAGCATCTCCAGATGAACGACATTTGGACCTCTCCCGAGTTCATGACAACTGTTCTTCTTTAAGTTCCGACAAAAGAATCTCCCGCGAGTTATATGCCGACAGAACCTCCCCCGAGTTCACGATGGTAGAACCACCAGCGAGTTCATAAAAACTGAACCACCGCCGAATTCATGAGGGCTGAACCTTCCCCAAGTTCACGACGATTGAACCTCCATCGAGTTAACAACAACTGAACCTTCGAGTTCAGAATGACTGAACCTAGACCGAGTTCACGATGACTGAACCTCCCCGAGTTCACGACTATGAACCTCAGCCAAATTCACAACAACTGAGCTGTCCCTGGAATCACTACGACTCGAACTCCTCTGACCCCATTTATTGCAGGAGTTTTGATTCGAAGTTTGTTGGTTCAAAATTGGTCACGGCATTCCATTGAAGTAAACGTCCATAATAAAGGGTTACAGAATTCTTAGCTATTTTTGTAGTGTATTTACCATGCAAGTATTTGTCTTACCTTCGTGCGACAAATAATATTTCTCAAGAGCCATTTGGGTGAGGACCATAAGGTACACCAAAATGATGGCCATGTAGGCACACATGATGGCTATGCCCACAATGACAAGAAGTGAAAACATAAGAACATAGATTGAAAGTATCATCCGCCACACCGACCATCGTATCAAGTTGATGATGCGCTGTAGAAAACCAGCAGGTGAAAATTAATCAGTAAGATCCTCTACAGATCAGCTGCCTAGATTGTAATGTTTTCGGTAATTTCAACTGGAATTACACAATTTGTGGTACGATTTCCTAATTACTTGGAAAGTATTATGTAACTCACAATAATTATAAAATATTGCATTTGTTGCAAATACAAATCCTTTTTATATAACTAAATAGACATATTTTATAAAGAATAAAAAAAAAATTCTAACTAGAATAGCAAATTCTGCTATTTCTTAGCCAAAATCATCAAACTCTTAACAGATGCGTTGTAAAAATGAAGATAATAGTTTTAAAGCATTTTAAAATAAAATAAAACTAGTGTAAAACAATGATGGATGACAATAAAATGTTATAAATCTTATAAACTTTTTGACTTGCACCTATGAACTTATTAATGGCAAGATGTTTCGACTTTACCCAAACTCTTTTTCAAGAGCTTACGAAAATGCCAGATTGGCAACGGTCATATTAAAAACTAAAATAGTAAACCCATGTGGCTGACAGGTAACCATAAATTCAAGCCAGAAAGTGCACTTACGAAATTATTAATGGCTCGATATTTTTATGCGACCTTTGCCAACTAGACATTTTATTAAGGTCACCGTCAACTTTAACAACTGAAGTTATATTCTAATCAACCATTTGGTGGATATGTTTTCACCAGTGCTACAAATTTGATCTGCAACCCATTTTTCACCCTAACACACGCAAATTTTATGGTCTTTGTGTCAAGGTTATCTCCATCACATTACGTCGGATTAACTTCAAGTTTCTTATAAATTACGAGTATTGGCTTAGGTATATTCTGAACTAGAATTATACAGCTACACACAGCAAATACGGAGGAGAAATAATACTTTTCAAGAATAACTGCCAAAAAAAGAGAAAATGTATGTGGTTCTTGGCTGCAGCGCCCTGAGAATTTTTTCTGTGCCTGATGTCATCTTGTTTCCGTGCCATAATGATCCTAGCTTGGTTTCATAACGACTCTACCCTGATCGTCCCCAAAATGTTTAAAGTGATAGCTACAGTAGGTTGGTTACAAACTTGACACGTAAGCGAGCATTTGTACCTCGCTAAAATATTAGAAAAACAATGTCACTTTTTAGGGTTGACAGTAACTTTAGCGCTTGAATATGAGTTTGGGTAAACTGGAAACGTCGAGCAATTATAACTTTATAAGTGAATTTTCTGGCTTTAATTTATACTTAAGTATAGTTCAAGTGCTTTTAAATTATTTCATACTTTTTGACTCACAAAGTGCACAAAATGTGTACTGACATTACACGATTTGTATCGAGGCTGAGCTGATTGTGTATCATCAGCAGACGATGTCTTCAGACGGTAGCATGGGGAAATTAGTTTTGGATACGAATGAGTTGGGGGTGCTTTCAGGTAATCCTTATGGTAGACTGTGGCTGGCGAGAAGTTTAGGAGGCACATCCAATATAGCCGAATGTAGGTATTTTAAGCTAATTTTGGCTGAACAATGGAATTAGGTATTTGATAATAACAAATAATAAAGCTGTTTCTGGTACTACACCGAAAAAGCCCCTCCCCTATAACTGTTTAGGCTAAAATCCTCTGGAACAGCACGTGTTGTAATGTCTGATATCAAACCACACGAATGTCAATACGGAAAACCAGTAATGAATGGGGAAAGAAATTGTAGTTTTATAAATAATTTAAATTTGGAAGCTAAATTTAAATAATTAAATAATTTAAATTAAATAAATAAAATAAAATAAAAATAAAATAAAATAAAATAAAATAAAATAAAATAAAATAAAATAAAATAAAATAAAATAAAATAAAATAAATAAATAAAAGATAATTAATTTAAATTAGGAAGTTTATCCAACCCGTTGGCGGTAAATCAATGGATTCAAACCTATTGGAATTTAAATAACTTGCTGGGCAAGAAATTGAACCCTCGACCTCTGAGACCAACTCCCGAAGCCTCATCGCTCAGATATACTTATAAGGACTTTTTCGTTTACCTGAGAAGGCGAAAGGCAGCATATACGGTGTGCACAGCATAGCCTATATGACTGAGTGGTTATGGCTTCATTCTTCGGTCTGAAAGGTCGACGGTATAAATTTACAGCTATATTCAGTAACACAAGAATACACATGTTTTAAACGTCGGTCGCTATTTTACCACTAAATAGAATAGGTAATCTGGTATTCGGCAGTTTATTTAAGCAGTAGTGGGTTGGGTTCTACTACAGTATGCCATCTACCGTCACTTTACTACTTTAGGTAAGATTGGGTTAGGTTAAAAGTCCAAACCTAACCTAGGTCAAAACACCTAGTTCAAAAGACCTCACCTAATCTAACATAAAAAGTTTAGTTTTATTTGATGTTACAGCATATACGCGACTGCAGACCAAATAGTGGGGGGGGGGATTGAGGCTTAATGGCGCGTCGACAACTTGGTCATTAGTGCCAACCTCAGTCACAGTGCAGTGGTCCGGGTTGCCACTGCACCACACATTACAGAGATGTTATTCAAACCCCTAATCTAAATCTTGTCATACATCTGTACCTCCTGCAAAAATTGAAAAACACCGGACAGGAGGACAGACTTATCGCCCAACTGACGCGCAATGTCATACGGAAGATGGAACCGACGACGACCAAATAGTAGCACGCAGTAGGGTATTCGGTATTCATCCAATTTCATATTCGGGTCACCCATAGCTATTCGAATTGTTAAGTGTGGAGTTGTAAAACATTCCATGGAGCTCAACTGTTATCAACAATCTGCAGCTAAAAGGGCCCGATGTAACTGAACATAGGAAGGAACTATTATAATTATAAAATTATTTAAATTATTTAACGTACCCCTGACCAACTCAGCTTACAAAGCCCAGTATAAAGAGCTCCACAAACGTTGCAACGTCCAGACGCCTGAACCCTCTGCCATCTTAAAATGCACGCTGTGTGAGCAAATGCCATGGATCCTTTGCAGTTACATGGCGTCGTCAGAGCTCCGTCTTCGGTACCGCTTAAACAGATACGGCAGGTTGGCTGATCTTCTCGAGGGGTAGAGGTACTTTGTGAAGAAGAGACAATGACTACAAACAAAAGATTCATCATTACGCAAATAAATTCGTGTTCCGCCTTGAACATGGACTCGTTAGAAACAAAACGTCAGTGCCTTTTCGATATTATACTGTTATTGTAATGCATTTCATAATTTAAAAATAACCTTGCTCAGTTTGCCTTACAAAATAACGAGTTACAAACTTTCGAATCAGTAATAAAAAAAAACATTTTGTCATTGTTGCATTGTTGTTTTATCAACACGAAGGGAACATACAGACAAGAAGAGGATGTAAATATGTCTATGCTAACTGACCAGTTGTGCCATCACGTGATTAGCTGGTTCAACGCTTGTCTACATTGATTAGTCCAACTGGCAGTAGAGGCTTATGGGCTAGGTTTTAGTTTTTTCTAGGTAAAAAAAAAATCCGTGCTGCAAAAAGATCACTTATGTTCTGCTGTTTTCTTTTTCACTGGATAAAAATTTCTTGGGGTTGTAAAGAGGTGGCATGTATGGCATAGATTTGTTTTCCTGGATAAAAAAAAAAACATAACATGCAAAGCGATGACTTACGGTTTGTTCTTTTCTCCTAGATTAAAAAAAAAAGATTCCTGGGGTCACAGACAATTTTGTATGGTTTTAGCCGGTTTCTTTTTCCTGGATAAAAAATAAATCCTGGGGTGACAGAGAGATAGATGACTTGTGTGGTGTGGAGTTTTACTTTTTCCAGGACAAAATAAAAAACCTTGGGATTGCAAAGAGATGACTTATGATTTGTAATTTCCTTTTCTCCTGGATTAAAAAAAAAGTAATACTTCGGTTGCAAACCGATGTATTTTTCCTGCAGACGACCTATACAGTTACTTGGGGAAAACTGAAGAGTAGGCAAAAGCTCCAAAAAGTACCTTAAAAATAATGGTGACTGTTATCGTAAGACGGATTTTCATGTAATTTTAGCCGGTTTTCAATTCCGGGGATTGTAACTTTTTCAGTGCCAAAAAATTCGAGACTAGAAATCGTAAGGAATCCCTTGATGTCGTAATTTCACAACGATTTTAACACGAAGTAATGACTACAACCGTCAGGGGCGAATGAATACTTTTACAGTGTGGTATGAGTAATCGCAGTTTCTGCTGTTCTGACGAAAGTACCTGCCACGCTTTGCACAAACGATTTTCCTGATTGCTTTCAATCAAAAATTAACTTCGAACTAGCTGATTAACAAGTTGAAGCTGTGGTAAAAAACAAAACAGTTTTGTGTGAGTTGGCAGAAAGTTTGTGAGACTTAGCTGACAATTAATCCGTACTGCATCATTGAAGTAATTCTGATTTACTAGGTTTTGGTATGGTGATGAGTGTAAACATATTCTTTGAAGTAGTCTATTTTAGAACTACCTGTGCCGGGACTAGACGTGGTAATTATACAGTTTAATCGAACCCATCTAAATTACCGATTTTTTTTACTAACCGTCGCATATTTTCATCCTCTTCTCATTTCACATTACAAAACTGCGGGGGGGGGGGGGGGAGATTTGTCTTAAGCTCTTATTTTTTTTTTAAATACGTAAAAACGATAAAACGGCCGTATTAAAGCGCCGGCCATTGTGCAGACTACAGAGTAACAGGAAAACCTGATTTTTATCGCAAGGAAAGGGACCGGAATTATTTTATTTCCACGCGGGTTGCACCTTTGCATGCGTTCTACCTAACCTAAGCCATGTAAATAAGCTAAGCTATGTAACCTAACCTAACCTACCTAACTTAAATAACCCCAACATAACTAACCTACCCTAACTGACCCTAACTGCCAATAACAACAAAACCACACGAAACTGACAAACAACAACTGAACGCAACGAAAGAAAAATTTCCTTAAACTCTTGTTGTGGTTCAAATCGGGTTTTCCGGCTACCCTGCTTCTCGAATTAAAGCAGTATGCCTGCCATTGCTGTGTCTTCAGCGTGTTTGTGACTAGCATTTTACGTCTTTTAAATAACTTTTTTAGAAGTTTAAATATGTTTCCCCAAAATTTTTCTGATGCGAAATGGTGCTAGGATGACGATCTGCGTCGGTGAGTATCAAAATTAAGTGATTTGGCATGGTTCGATTAAACTGTATAATAACCCTACACGCTATGCTACACGCTGGAACTATACGCCATTCTTAGTAAGATTAAGTAACGTCACCTGGTCTGGCTATGGGTAACTTTCTCAGTTTGGCAGCACGTCTTCCGTAATTGATTTTGGGAGATAGTGGCGGAGTCATAATTAATTCAGAAATTTCACTTCACTTCAGATTTTTCATTATTTAAAGATTTCTTGTAGAGGCAAATTTCAAGGCACAACTGTCCAATATTATTTTCATGTTCATGCAGAATCTCGGCAAGTAGGGTTGTTCACCTTCCGCCATTAATGAATGATGCTTCAATACTAACAATCAACAATGGTCACTGGCTTCACCACACGGGTACACATTTTGGAGTAATTTACTGAAAACATGTCGCTAGCATAGAACTCCGTAATAAGGAGTTGCTATGCCAGCGACAAGTAAAACCTTTTATGGGAATAATGTCATGACTGGTGGAATTTGTTTAACCAGCGGGAGCCATGGCAGTTTAACTCTGTATCTTGGTTGGTTGGTAGGTTGGCATTTGCGGGGAGCACTGGCTTAAGGCCATAGGCTCCACGGATACCGTACGTCAGCACGTATGGTAACACGGCTTAAGAAGAAAATTAAACAACGAAATTAAACTCTGTAAGAGATTTAATCCAGTTCCAGAATTAGGTGGGCCATGCAAGCCAGGTAAACAATCCCGGACCCATTCTCAGATTGTGCATCATGGAGGCTGAAGTGATGTCTGCAGACCTAGTAGCCCTACGGCATTAACAAAGAACAACCAAACCTAGCCAGCTGGTGGCTACGATCTGAATGGCAGGCTTATACCTGGAACTGTGGGTAGGAAGTGAAGAGAAGAGGAGGAATGGAACATATAGAACAGTGGTGGACAACGCCTGTTTCGAATCTTGCTTCAGTTGTGCGATAAATAGATCAATGGTGGACGGTGCCATTGTCGGATCGTGCTCCAGATTTGTGATCGTCAGGGAACTTGATTTGTTTTTGTTTGTCTGTAGGTGAGCGAGTAACTACTCCTGACGTTTCAGTAGGATTTCACGGAAAGTTTAACTCAAATTCGTTGAAATGTCTTCCAATAATCACAGTAAACACCATCTGCCGGATTTTTCCATCATGAAAATAAGATGAAAAACCAAAACGAACTCGTTTGATGTTTCAAGTAACGTTTAACTGAACCGAAGTCAAAACAGCAATACGAATAACCTTCCCTACGAGGTTTTACATACAACGTTGCTACAGTATTTAGTCCACGTGAAACCTTTAAATGTCTCTTTAAATTTTTACTTTTGAACATGGTAGGTAGGTTGATGGCTGCACGTTGCATTACTGCTGCTTGTCCAAACGACACTGCTGAAAAATAGTAAAAAAAAAAAAAACGAAAGGGAGACGACTTGACCGAGGAATACTACTGAAAAATTAAGCATGCTGGTGTGTGTGTGTGTGTGTGGTGTGTGCCTGTGTGTTTATCTAGGATGTTACTCTTTTTTCCAGGTTAACTGCCTTTATATTTTACCGTAATCAATTTTACTCTCTATGCTGCTGCATCACATTTTGATGCAGCAGCAATATTAACTAATGAGAAAAAGTGAATTTCTGTAATACCTTGTATAGAGTTGGGTACAAAACTCTTATCAATAGTATAGCTTCGTTTCATGTACACTAAGTGAAGTGCTAAATATAATTCGTAATAAATTAAAAGAACATGTCACTAACACCGTATATGATGCATCGTGCGTTACCAACGATAAGATTTTTGGCTAACATTTCGCACCTATTACATAAATTCCTGAATGGATTGAATTATTGATAGCTGCCAATAGAGGAGGCCCATATGAGTAGCATGTCTCAAAAATTGATATAATTTAAATTATTCCTGTAAGCAGACCTAGTATGATCAACAGCAGTGTGTTAATACCGATCACGAACCATAATCTGTGATAAAGATAGGTCTTTTGATACCATGATACAGTAATCAGAGTAATACGAGAATGCCACGTTTAGGAATTAAACCTAGAATTTCCGCGTACTAGGCCGGTTGCTCTAACCACTGCACTACCGGAGTGGAAACTGACTACAAAACTCCCACAGTAGGGAAGAAAACAACTAGCTACTAGGCCTCCACTAGCCTTCCCTTTCAGTATATGTTTGTCTCCACTGAGAAATATGCAACAGTTACGAAGCTCGGCTGGTGCCTGAAGTCCACCTCACTGATGGAGAGAGATTAGGGCGTCTGGCCTAGTTTGTGATTAAGTCCTGGGTTCGACTTAACAGTCGGAGTAGATGGGTGTATTTTCTTTCTTTCTAAGCTTAGATTATCTTATGTTTTACTGCTGTGCTTGTTACATTCACCACCTGCTTGCTATGACCATCCTCTGTAAGTTTTAAGTCACAGAGGATGCTCGGATTTCAGTTTAAACATGTGCTGTCTGATTTACGTGTCAATTTATATTCTTCTTTAGGCAGGTGTATATGGAATGCGACGTGGAGTGTAACTATCACTTCACATTCCATACCTTGTCACAAGATAGTCAGGGAGAGAAGCCCTGTGTTTTGTTCCCACTTCCAAACCAACGATTCAACACCACCGAAATCTTATTTTGCCTTACGATTTAGTGTTTATTTAGTGCCAGTACCGTCCAAATGGCCGGGAAAACATTCGGTGGACAATGTTCACTTGAGCTTTAACACATAGTTAAATGTTAAATCAAACTCGTAAGACAACTAAAGGGGCAAGTTAGGCTGATGGTTAATACATACAGATTCAAACCAATTTCCACTGTCTTCTTGTCTGAAATGTCAGACTGCCTGAGCGGGAACCCTCAACTTGTGAAACCAAAAGCCGTACTCACGCAAACCGGAAGTGACGTCAAAGGTCAAGCCCAAACCCGAAGTGTTGTCATAGGTCACCGACCGGAAGTGACATCATTCAAGATGTCGGCACTCATGCGGTGGTGGCGTATTGAGTCACGTGAGCTAAAGTGATATCATTCAAGATGGCGGTGCACATGTGGTAGTGGCCATCTTGGAAAACAAAATGGTGGGACTCATAGGGAGTGGCCATCTTGGAATCTCTGGTCATGTGGACCTGATGACGTCACTTCCGGTCACATAACCCTTAGGTCAAAGGTCAAACCGAAATATCAATTCAAGGTACACTGGTAGTGACGTCATAGCTCAAAGGTCAAACCGGATTAACTACAACGGGTGGGTCAACATCATTGGTCAAGGTTGTGGGTGGTCAAGGATCAAGCCTTCCCACTTCTTAAGTTATGACTTCCACGTCCGACCCCCTGCAACGTCTTTACCCCAAAACCCAGTATGCACCACAAAAAGTATGAATTATCCAGAATGCACACTGAATTCAGTAAGCTTAGCACATGATTTGGCAGACTTTACGTGTGTCAACACCCTACCCACCCAGAATGTCACACTGTGGGACTTCCGGTCGCGTGACCAAAGGTGGTCACTACCATACCGGCACTGCTATCTTGGACGCCTATTGTCCATTTCTGATTGGTTAATATGCTGGGGGAATTCCTCTCTTACTTCGTTTGGATCGGTTAAAAGGATTTACCTGGAAATCGTCCACGGATTCCAATTTTCAGCTGGGAAATTCCCATCAACTCCAGGAGGAATTCCCCTTCAGTGCTGGGAAATCCTCTCATGCCCAGGAAATTTCTCTCCTTGAGATGATGGTAAGGGCAGTCCCATCAAATCTACGGAGGTCCCTATCTATGTTCCCCTTCATGCTCATGGGGATTGTCAGTTTGGGGGATTCCCCAGGAACCCCCCATCGACAGGACCTCGCCTCATGGGACCTCATCCACGAGACCCCCTTCTAAAATACCCTCCCATGGGTTGTTCCCCAGAGTGTAAATTCTACGCAAATTTGGTGGCCCTATGGGGCCCTACAACCATTGGACCACACCCCATGGGACCCAACCCCGGGTCGACTCCTCACACGAGACTCCCACCCACACGGGCCGCTCCCATTGGCATGAGTAAATTCTACCAAATGCTATCCTGTAAACTCTACCAAAATATACTGAGTACAACATTAGAAACTGGACAAAGTCATCCCACCCAGTCAGGGAGTGTAAAGTCTACCAAATTTCACGTAAATTCCACGAGATGAAGACGAATTCTTTTTTAAATGAGGAGGGTGCGACTTCTCCTTGTCATGAGAAGGCACACCCTCCTCAGTCAGGATGCCTCCACCACATGTGGTCGAAAACGTCGCCATTCACATAAAGGGGGAACTTGGTGAGAACATCCAAACATAAACGTCGAACGTATCTAAACGTTCTTATTGATGTTCCGATAATGACATTCATTCGTTTATTGTTATGTTTTACGATATGTTTAACGTTTGGTCTGTTGCCATGTACGATGGCAACGCTTGCGGTCATGTGAGGTGGAGGTAAATCAACTTAAAGGGAAACTTTCAAAATACGAATGCTAAACGTCACGATCCAGATTAGTTTGTTGTACGTTTCTCATCATCTTGTCAGAACGTGTTGGAAACATTCAAATGTGAATTAGAAACGGGACGAGAATATCCAAACGTAAGCGTGGCGCATGTTTAAACGTTTTTATTAGTGTTTGTTACGTTCCCTTGACGATTTGAATTCGTTTATTTTGCATTTTACTGTATGTTTAACGATCATTCTGTGGGTTGGTGCGATGGTAGCACTTCCGACCACACGACGTGGGGTTTAATGACAAATAGAATTTACATAGAATTTGATAGAATTTACGCACCTCAAATACTGCCATCAATTAGAATTTACACATAACTTGGCAGAATTTAACAATTCAGACTGAGGTGGGTGCAACTTCTTACTAGCAGGGAGACGGTAAAAAAGTGGCGAGGTCACGTGATTAGGGGCATCACCATTTTTAAAATATCGTCACGTAGAATTTACGTAAAATTTAGTAGAATTTGCATACCCCGATTGGGGAGGAGTAAAAGAAATGGAGGCTACCTGGAGGTGGTCACCATTTAAAAGAAAGTTGCCTTCTTCACGCGTGGAATTTACCTATAATTTGTTTGACTTAACCCCGTGAGCAGGTGGGATGATTTTGTCCAGTTTCTAACTGTCACAGTCAGTATATTTCAATAATATTAACATTATAATTTGGTAGAACTTACTCATCCCAATGAAAGCAGCCCTGGGGGGTGTTCCGTGTAGGGGATCGACCCAGGGGTAAAATACGTCCCAAGGTGTGTGGTCCCATGGGTGTGGGGCCCGTAGGGTCACCAGATTTACGTACTATCTGCATGCTTTATGGTAAAATTTACACTTCCCGATAGGGAGCTTTCCTTGGAAGTTCCGTGGAGGTCTTGTGGGGAGGAGTCCTGGGGAATTCTCAATACTGCCAATCCCAACGAGGAAGAAGGGAAGTCTCCATGGACATGAGGGAATTTCCCAACACAGAAGAAGAATCCTCCTAGATCTGAGGTAACTTCCTTTCCCATCATGTCAAGGAGAGAAATCCCCAGACTTAGGGAAATTCTCAGCACAAAAGGGGAATCCCTCGGAGAATTCCTGGTCAATCTGCTCAACCAATCAGAACAGAGTACGAGGGGAATTCCCTAAGAAAGCCCATCAGAAATGGACATGAGGCATAAAAGATGGTGGTGCCCACTTGGTGGCATTCTTGGGAGAAAGAGGGAAATACCGATGGGTGGGGTCATTTGTGGCATTGACATGTAAATTCTACCAAATTAAGTGTCAACCCTTCCAAATTCCGTGTAATAATTCATACTTTTGATGGTGCCTATTGTGGGTATTCAGGGGTACCGATTTCTCGGGGGTGGGGGGGGGGGATGTTGGAAGTAGTAGTCATCACGTCACAAAGAGGAAGGCTAGACCATTGACCACAAAAAATATAGACCTTCGACATTGAACCATCCTTTGACGTTAACCTTTGACTTATACATAACTTATGGTGTACCTTGACTTTCGACCTGTTTTACCCTTGATCTTGTGGTTTGACCTTTAACCGATGATGTCCCTATGGTGTATCTTGACCTTCCAGATTGACCTAAGGGGACTGGAAGTGACGTCATCAGGGTAACATGATCAGAGATTCCAAAATGACCACCCCATTTCAGCACCTCCATTTTGCTTTCCAAGACAGCCATTACCACATGGGTGCCACCATCTTGGACTTCACTTCCGGTCATGTAACTCAAAATGCCTGCTACCACACAGATCCCTTCATCTCAGATGACTTCACTGCTGGTCGGTTACCTTTGACCTATGTCGTCTTTCCAATTTTGGTAGGCTCGTTGACGTCATTTCCACTGCGCGAGAGTCTGTCCGTGTGTCTGTCCTTGCGTGTGACACTTAATATATCCTTTTCCTCTACTAAGCCTTACTGACTTTATAGTATGTCAATATGGCTTATCAGCAGAGCGTCGGCCAATGGTCTTAAAGGTCGGGGGTTCAATTCCACTTCAGGCAGTATGATACTTTAGTCTAAAAGGCAACAAAAATAGGTTTGTATCTGTATTTACCAGTAATCTAGCCTGTTTGGCTTTCTGTCCTGTTTATTGGTTATAGCCTTATGATAAGCACACTTGTCCATATGCAATAGGTTCCTGGTTCGAGCATTATCTCAGTCACCTCTGGAATATTTGGTTAGAGAAGGACTGTGATGCCTCGTGTTCAGGATGGTAGGAGCATGTAACAGATCATTCCAATTGTAATTACCAGAAATATTGTCCCTCTCACCTTCTGAAGCCATGACTCTGGCCGGAAGCCATGACTTTGGCCGGAAGCCTGACAAACCTCGTAATAATCAGCCAAATGCAATGACGTCGAACACCAAGACAATCCAACAACCAACTGCACCTTTTGAAAGTGAAACACGTTTTTTAAAAAACAGAGGATGGTCGGATTTCACTTCAAACGTGTAATATCCGATTTTTGTTCCACAAAGTCAGGTTAATTCTGGGATTTTCATAAATGCTGACCCGTGTTTGGGTCCCGGAATTACAGTAACTCCGGAGTCTGAAATAATCCAGAATTGTGGCAACACGGAGTTACCGTAACTCCCGATTTTTCTGAAATACGGATGCTAGCAAGAGAACTGGAATTACCATAAAAATAACATCCCCGCCGCGCTCACTGCGACTATACGTATAACCATATTGTTGTCAAATTAGACAATATCCCGCGTTACAACAATTCCGGATTATTTCAAACACATTTAAAGCAAATTAAAAAACCGGAGTTACTGAAATTTCGGCTCCCACACGTGGGTCAGTATTTAACAAAATCCCAGAATTACCGTGACTCCGTGTCGATGCAAATCCGTGTCCCCTTTATGAAAGTACAGGGCTCTATGACTCTCCTTTACGCTGCTCCTCCTTCTGGTAAAGAGAAACTGGTCGTCATCTTGCTGCATATTTTTTAACTTCAGGCATTTCAAAACAGTCACTCCAACAACTTTCAAACCGGTAAGTTTTCTTTATTTTTCACTGAATGAAGTCCAAAATAGCGGCAAAAGAAATGTTATGGGTCATTAAAGACAGATTCATTCGCCAAACATATTTGTTCAGTTTCACAGGTCCTGAAGCAGTTAATTTAGCAACAACTAAAAAATTGGCACAACAACGGCTTTATTAATACAGTATGTAGAATTTGAAATTATGCATCAAGTTTTAATTTTTTAAATATTTTTTTACGAAATCATAAAAAAAAAACTTGTGTTTATTCTCAAAACGCTGTAACCTCTTCAGGAAAAGCTACTGTTCAATAAAAAAATCCATAACGAGTTTTTGTGCTTCAGCCCACTTCAGTGCTAAAACAATCTCCATCATAAGCTGCAACAACACAAAAATTATTAAATTAATAATTGTTTTTAAGGAATATTAAGTATAAAATCAGTAAACACCAATGACTCTTAACCACTTCCACTCCACAAAAAAAAGCCTCTTACGTTGTAATAATTTTCAGTTGACCACATCCACATTACATCGCAAGCTGAATCAAGAAGGCAAAATATCAGTTCCCACCAAATTTCTAAATAGTTTCCAGGGAGCTTAAAAACTGCCCCTGAAGAGGTGAAATTTTTAAGATCCCAGGAAACCATTCAGAAAGTTTGTGGGAAATGATAATTGTCTTCTTAGGAATATGTGTTAGTACCACACTTCACATGGTTTGTCTTGTTTCACTTATACATTTTATACATTTTACTTTATGTCCTGGTCTGTAAATTTTAGCGTTTCTCTGCATTCATTAATTAATCTGTCATTGAGCCATTCTACTTACATTACTCTATAGGTGGGGGGGCCCCCCCCCCATATTTAAATGAGATTGTTTCCTTTATTTTAAAAACATTTACTTTACTTCCTTGTTTACATGCCTTAGCGTTTTAGTGCGTTCATTCATCATTCGTCCATTGGTCCCATTTGCCGCTCTTCGCTCTCTGGATCTTTAGTAGGTGTTTTTTTTCTGATACTACAGTTCATAAACAAATGATAAATACCACTAAACATGGTCAATAAAGTTTGAATAACGCAGCAAGGTTTTACATGGAAAAACACAACCGCAGTATGTTGGTATGTAAAACCTCTCCCGGTTTTATATTAGTTTAGTTATACCTTGACTCGAACTATCAAACGGACTTTTTATTTTACTTTAAATTTTTGTTTGAACGAAAATGCGCTATCATAAATGAAACAAGGCCTTCTCAACACCAGGTTTGAAAGCATGCATTGAGAATGTGGGCTACTTCTTGTTCCCGCCTCGGGCAGCTCCATCATCGTATCCAGGCTTGTGGATGAGTAAGAAGTCAACCACTACGCATAGAGTAAACAGGAGAAACTACGATCGTACTATGTAGTGCTGAAAAACTAATTGTGATTGAATATTGACGGATGTGTTCATTAAATAAGGACAGCGGCTAGTATTATGTGTAATGCCATAAAATAAATATTAACCATCTAGAAGTAAATTAAAGCTTGCATAGGTAATACGTACTACTGCTGAACTATATGGTAGCAAGACACACACGAAAAAAAGAAACAGGACATAGAATAGTCCTTTCCACACAGCCCTCCCCATGAAAGAAAAAATGAAAACATAACACAAAGAATGGTACTTCCCTCATGAACCTTGCATGTTTTAGGTTTACCAGTGATAAAATAAAATTACAACCTAAATCCCATAGACTGACTGAAAATTTGCTATTTGGCGATGGTGTAAATATGCCCTTCTCCAACTTAAGTACCTCCTCCAACCCCCACGACCAAGTGCATCCACCTCCAACTCCCAAACAACGAGTCGAGGGGCATACAAATCTTTGAAAAAATCTATTTATGCCTTGCTCGCAATTTTTGTATGGAGCTGTGCATTACACAGAGCAAAGAAAATAATGAAGTAGTAGTTTGTACATTTTCCAGCAGAGGTATGTAAAAGAGGACATCAAATTTGTCAGCTCCCCACCCAGAAAAATATTTATTTACGCCACTGCCATTGAAGACCAAAGAGCATCAGTACAACATTCATCTCATTCTTCCCAATTCAATTTCGTGTTGGTTGTTTGTACATCATTTTTAGTCATACCCTACTATTTCAATAAAAATTTTAAAAAACAGCTCAAGTAACTTTTTGTAATAATTGTAAAGGTGCTTACCCTTGTCCCAACCCGTTGTTCCTGAATATTTCAAAGCTTCCACGGAACAAACAATTGGTCAACAATTGCCGAGTTATGATTATTGTGTGGCGTGGTTTTTCACTAATACCATGGTTATATAGACGCATTATCAGACGACAAAAACTGGCCCAAAGAAAATATTGGTTATTTCTTTGCTTCCAGACACCTTTCTCCAATTTGTTACCACCTACTTCCAGATGAGAAGTTGGACAACCCCTCTCAAGCAAGCAAGCTCCTTGCATATTTTTAATGATGAAGGAGTGAATAAAACAACAGATCAGCTAAAGTTACCCAAGACAACAAATATCAAATTCAATCCTACACCTTATCGCCAACAGCTCACCCCCGTTTACCCAGAGGAAAACATACCCACACCAACTGGAAAACGATCTTCAAATTCCCTGAAAATAGTATGCCTCCCTATTCGGTGCAAAGTGTAGCTGGTCTAAATTGACCTTGGCACACGAACATCACTTAAAAAAAAGATTAACTCCCCAAAATTCAAGATCCGGTCTGCAAACCTCCTAACATCTGATCACATTCATTCAGTCTGTATCCATTCTTAGTGCAGGTCATTGGTCATGCCCCATCAATGAGCCTTAAAAAATTGGATGTTAAGGAATGATCATTTGGTCATGATCATTCATCATTTGGTCATTTAGAATTTTGTCCATCGACCTTTCATCACTCAGAAAACTCTTAAAACAATGTAATATTTGAATAACTCCCGTCAAAGAAGTGATAATATTGTAATGTAGTTTTCATCGATTCCAAAAATGAGCACTGTGACTGCAATCGCTAACCCTCCCAATTGCTAACCCTCACTGCATTAGTTGTTGGGTAGTTGTGTCCCACTTGATGTGATTCTAGTTGATTACGCCAAGACGAAGGAATCGTTGGTGCTCAGTAAGCTCTTTACAAAGTTGAGCAGTTTGGGTCTTGTCTTGGAGGAAACTTGCTAAAATGGATTCACAACCTCCCATTATATTTGCACATGTGCGCATCTTTTGACCTAGCTCTATCTGATGACCTACTGTTGTAAATGGAGTACCACAGGGATCTGTTTTCGAGTCCCTTACTGTTCATCCTGTGTGTTAGTGATCTAACAGTGAGCCCAGACTATGTTATACTGAACAAATTAACGGATGAACAAATTGCATTCTGGAGTTGTTTCAACTGGGGATAGGAAGAATCTTAACAATGCATTAGTACAATTAGATGTTTCGTCTTCTTCCTGGCAGATCCCCTGTAATTGTACTAAATGTGGTGTACTACACATTGAAAAAAGTTGCAGGAATATTATTTGTCGGAAGACATTTTAACACACCATCCACCAACTCCAAAAATTTGGGTGTCTGTTTCACAACTGATCTCAAATTTTCCACTCATTGCTGATAGCTACAATAGCCTTCCAATAGTCAGCATTTATTAGACGATGCTTCACTTCAGGATAAGACATGACCAAGGGTTGGGCTTGCAGGGTTTACGACCTATTTAGGAATACTAAGGCCTGGTATGGTCTTCCCTACTTGCTGGGAGACATTGATGTAGTGGAATCGGTACGCCGCTTTAAAAAAAAGCTTACCTGGTTTGAAGAATTTGAAGAATTCCAGGTGTTGAAAAAACTAATCCCTTGGGCTGCGTAGATTGAAATTTGGCCTACACCTAACCTACTTGATTCCCACCGGCTTGATGGATATTGACTAGTTCAGTCTCCTTACGGCTAGGCTTGACCAGTATGACCACCCACTCCAGCTGGTCGTAAACAGAACTGTCTTGAATACCCATGGCAGTTTTATTTTGCAAATAGAATCGTTAAGATTAGGAATGAGCCGCCTGCCGCAGCAGTTATGGCTCCTACTTTGAATTCATTCAGAACAGTATTAAATAGGTGACGATTTAGCAAAAACCTCACATATGTTTTAACGTATCGGTTCACCGTTGACCCTATTAGCTGCTTATATTTTTATTGGTTTAACTGACTATGCATTTTTAAGAAAGACATAAATGGATGCCTGAATCCCTGTGAATACATTGCCATTCTGGATTAAATATTATAGTTATGTGGATTATACTAGGTCCCCAATTATTAACATTCCAAAAATGAGTCACTTAAGATATATAAGCATTCAAAATGGCGTCCACGTAGATTGCATTCGCTAACACTCTAAAATGTGGGTCACTTTACCTTGCTTTCATACCACTTCAAAATGTGGTTTAAACATGTTCAGCTGTCATTTTTTTTTCATTTAGCCTGTTATCGTATACCAAAGAAACAAATATTCCACTTACCTGCTGATTTTTCTTTCTAAAATTATACAAATCCGTAGGCAACCCGAAAATACAAAACGAAAAAGCTCACAATACAAAATAATCCATGAAGAAGATAAAATGAGCAAATATAAGCAACTGCCACCATCATGTTCGTGTAGTTGAATACTGTCAAAACAGAACAAATAAAAATATGTATATTTATACATGAAGGGTTTAATTAAAAGTTGTACCAACTAACCAAACTTTAATGAAGTATTATAGTCCTCAATTGAGAAAATAAAGTACATATGAACAAAAAACTCGCCGGTGTGAACCCTACAACTTGGTTAAACTCGTCCCCTTACCTCCAGTCGAGGGTTAAATAAAGATAAGTGTTAGAAGTAGTTTTAAGATAACGTTTAGAACTACTAAAACTATACAAAGAAAAGGTGTGTATCGAAGTATAAGAATATGAACTGCTGTGGGAGCCAGGATATACGTTCATGAAATCCAAAGACAGGAATGTAGTTGTAGAACCTGCAGCACGCAAACGTGAACCATACGTCTTAACATAAGTGAGTGTAGAGCTTCACCCTAGGTAGTCAGAAAGGCTTACTCTCTTAGAGTACTTGTATCGTCCCTTAGCAATTCGGGGAGCCTTCAACTCTAGCCACAGCTGAAGAGGGTTGCTTGAAGTAATTGACATTTACTGTTATTGTTTGACGCGCCCCCAGCGTTAGCCTTGGCACCAGAAGGAGAGGGGGACAATTTTTCCAGGTAAATCCCAGACATTTAACTATGAGCCACTTTTTAAGTATCAATACTTCGCGACGACAGAGCAAATTTAAGTTACACAGTGCAAATCGTTGAATCACAACTACATAGTTGGATTACCTGTTTTCAGACAGCTTGACTGGTTCTGAGCCGTGCATTAACCATTACCTACAAGTCATGAGCACGAGACAGCAGCAGATAGTTTCAACGTGGATTGCTATTAACGATCTAGGTCCACTCGTTCCGACATTAACCCCATCAGCCAGCTGGAAACTTCGAGGTGTTTCTTCCTCTGAATTCACCAAGTAAAGATAGTGGCCAGGATTTCTCCAGATTTCTACGGTACGATTATTTATATAAAGACCATTAACGAGTGGTGGAAGTCATCATCAAACACAGCACTCGCACGAATCTCACAGAAGGAAACAATTCAATCGTATATAGGAAATAAACTTATTTATTAGCCGATATTTAACTTGAGAAAGCGATCAGGAATGCCCTTGGTGGATGGTGAACCTCCAGATTACTTTGCTACGATTATTATGTAAAGATGATTAACGAGTGGTGGAAACTACCACCAAACACAGCACTGTCACTAAGCTCATATAAGGAAATAATTTAATCGAATATAGGAAATAAACTTATTTATTAGCCAAATTAACTTGAAACTGCTCAGGAATTCCCCCTGACAATGCAAGTACAGTTGTGGGTACGAACTCACGCATATGCTGAAACAGTGATACGGTTATTAAAAGACTGAAGCGTGAAGTCACTTTTCACGGCCGTGGCATAATCGAAATCGGAGGTATTTAGATAAATTCAGGTTTAACAAAATTAACAAATAAAACGTACCGTCTTTTGTGCGATACCATTCTTGTCTAGCCAAACCTGTGAAATACCACAGGGTAACAATTGGAAGAACCAGGAAGACGCATAAAGTCCCAGCGAGAAAGGCCAAAATCAGAAGGGAAAGAAACAGGAACCTTAGGGCTCTTAGAAACGCCTTCACTGCACGCTACAAATAAACAAAATTTTAACAATAAGTGGAGTTACACAAGGGATTTAAACATTGTTGAAAAGAAATTGCTAAACTTAAAAATTGTATACTTTAGAAATTTTCGATAGCAGCCTGATATGCTTAAAAAAAATTTCCTTTAAATAAAATGTTTTACTTCGGGGTTTTTCCTTATGGACTTTAAATTATTTATTTCAACTTTCCGTCAATTATCCATTTTTCATGTACAGTTCCGGTAAAAAAAAAACCGCCTTCGTTATACGGAAGTTGCAGGATTAATGTACGTGATTCTGAACGGAAATGTTGATATCTCCAAAACTACTGGGCAGAACTGAATGAAACAAAAAATGGGTTGCTTACTATGCTATCAGCTATAGTTCTATGCGTATTACATGTAACGGTAAGTATCCAAGTATAATTGGCCGAGCGAGCAACACGAGTTGATATCTGATAATATATCTCATAAACTACAGAATAGAATTGAGTAAAACAAAAACTAGCTTAATTGTTATGATAAATGCTATATTTCTATACGTATGACATGCAATATTAAGCATCAAAATAGTATAAGCAATTCAGTCTTCGTTTCATGAAAATCCGTCCACTTGTTTTCGAGATATTAACAGATATTAAGTTTTTCTCGTTCGGCCAATTATTTTCAGTCAGTTAACGTAGCATTTAATAAGGGTAGAAATACAGTAGACAATCTAATAAGCATGTCAGTCTTTGTTTCATGAAAATCCGTCCAGTAGTTTTCAAGATAACTGAATTTCTCCATGGTCGTTATTACGACCCTCGATATAACGAAAAAGGGCGTTTTTTTTTTTTTACCGGAACTGTACAATGCTCCGAACACTGCACAAACGATCCATTCACTCTCAAATCCATTGTGCCTTTTTGTTTTGCTTGCTCCTGTACAATTTACAGCGACTAATTTATTCTGATTCATCTATTTATTTGAGCCACTGGTTTATGTTAATTCCCTCTCCGTTTATACTGGGAAAAAAGGAAATATCCGAAAAAACGTCCTTTTCAACTGCAAACATTGTTTGCGGACAGTTTGGTTAGGGCAAACTCATGATAGAAACGACACTTATTCTACCAAACGGAGTCTTGACTACAACTCTGTAGCTTATACATAGTGGGTGGAGAAGTCACTACCGTGGAGCTAAAAAAATAGCTTTTTTGGCCGCACACTGGCCTTCCGTGCAGCCCCTCTACTCTGACGGTTCTATAGTTATCGCAAATAAGTTCAAAGGGTAGGCGTGCATTCAATACCAATAATTACGACCTATGATTTAAGTGTAATTAAAGCAGGTTGATAACCTCACCTTTGACCAGTGCAGCTGGAACAGTTGAACGTACGGAGCCAGACACATGTTGCAGCAATTGCTTGTATTTTCAAGCATCTGCCACTTGGATAGGCAGGTCATATGGACAAAGCCGATGGAACCCCTGCATTTGCATGGCTGCACCAGGACTTCATTCTCTTCTCCGCTATAGCAGATTCTGCATACAGGTTGGCCGTCATTGATGGGAGAAAAATTGCAAACATCGCCGTCAGAAGCAACATCCGATTCAACGGGAACAATGGAGCAATGGAACAATGGATCACTTCCGGAGCCAGTTTCGCACTGAGTAGCTACAAGAAACGAGATGAAATATATTTATGCGGGTTGTGCAATAGGTGTTGAATTACGGTTTGAGAGAGTGGGTGAAAGGTAAGGCTGTCCGCACAGCAAAGTAGCCACTTGGTGTGCGGCCA
>JAHWFP010037670.1:0-25850 GCA_023313725.1 Lithobius niger
TAAAGGTTGTCGAAAATTCGCACGTTTCGAGGGGAAAACCTTTGAAGATTTTCGACTTTTGGTTTTGCGTGATCAAACTGTGAGTATAAGTCAAATCCCTTTTGTTTCTGAAATTGTGCGTGAAGTATGCAAACGAAGGTGATTCCTGATTTTCAAAGTTAAGTGACATGACATTTTTAAATTGGATAAAAGTCCGCTCTTCAGAAAACATTGGCGCAACGGTGGAGACAAAGACTTCGCATGAAGTTGCTGCACAGTTCTGTGCATCAACGTCACGTGACGTCTTCGTTTCCACCGCTGTGCTTGTTTTCTGAAGGAGAACGGACTTTTCTCCGAAAATTTACAATTGAACTGTCAACCAAGTTTTGTAAAAATTGGTGGTTGTGTGTAAATTTTCATTATGATCTCTACTTTTCAATATTTTTTTTCCTATTTATAATATTTCACCGAAATTTCACTGCTTTAAGATCTATACGAAACAATACTTTGTATTCATAAGTTTTTTTTATAATACATTTTCTTTGTATGTTTTGCTAATCATTTTACCTCAAGCTTGGGGAGAAATAAATAGGTTGTGAGGTAAAATGGGAAGGTCACCTGTAATGCTTACGTGTAATAAATAAGCAAGCAAAATTTGAATGATAAAACGTCAATGTCAGTGCCTTCCTAAGTTAACCATCAAACTTTCTGAAGACATTTAGGATTAAAGCTTCACGTCGTGCTGCAGATCAAGATTAAAATGTTTTTGGGTCATTTGTCACTGGCTGGTTAGCTACCCTCATTATACGCTAGTAGTGGTTTGTATCGCCACAATTGATTTTTTTTTTGTGTAGAATCTCAGTCTCATGCTTTCATGCGTTTTCAGGTTGAAGTTGTATAACAGTTTTATTCAGATAATATGCAAAATGATTTCATAGACCATTGAACTACTGAGAGTACACTGATAAAAACCAGGTGGTTTTATAGTGATATTTAAAAGACGTCTTTAAAAAATTCGTACAACCTCAGTAGAACACTCGCAAAAGTTTGTCCTTTTAAACTTTCGGCGAAACCATTCACCTTCCTCAGAAAAATGAGCAACACAAACAATAAAAAAATGATTAGGGTCACTTGTTACATTTAGGGATATGTGACCCTACATTTTTTCATCGTTTCTGTTGCCCATTTTTCTGAGGAAGGTGAACGGTTTCACCGAAAATTTAAGAGGACGAACATTTGTTAAGTGTTTTACTGAGGAAGCATTGTGTGAATTTTTTGAAGAGTTCACTGGTAGGGAAAATTAGAAGAATTATAACTGAATAAATGACCGAGTCGAAGTTTAGTTCCTTTTGCAAGGAATGACAAAGTCTGTTGGCCTACTCCCAAATAATATTTTTTTTGTGTGGTAAATATGAAGTAGGCCTATCTTTTTCCCCCAAAAAAGCCAAGTTTCTTATCAGTAAGGAATAGAATGGCCCATTCTACATTTACCTAAGCCGACACTAGGGGGGGGGGGGCGGTATTGAATTGGACCAATTTTATCTGAATGTGCTGAAGCTTACTAGTCTGTAACATTTCTTGACGTTTACTTGATGCAGTCTTGTTACCAAACTGGTGTCTAGGCAAAGCTTTCGATCGCCAGCCCATAAAAGTTAACCGCCATGTGGCGACATCAGCATGACACACGAGCAATGTGTTGCAACATCAGCCATTCGTTAGCTTCTAAAACTACAATCAGAACTAGGCAAACTCAACAAAATATTCCAAACTGCAAGTGAAGTAACCTTCAACGCGACAGAGGGATTGTGGGAGCTCATCAGCAGCAGCAGGGTAGCATTAGTTTCGATCCATCGGTCGCATTAAAAGGTTGTGTCACCTTCGCACAAACAGTTTTGGAATTCTCTGCCGAGTTCGGGTGTGGTTTTCTTTCTATTGGAGGTACCATACTTTATCCAACAAGCGAAGAGTTGGAAGTTAGTCTGCTGGGGTCTTATAACAAACAATAAATAATTAATTTTTTCTACACCCAGTTGCAAGCTGCTCAGAACTTCTTAGAGGAAATAGCTACGTCATAAGGTTCCAACATAAGTCAGGTCATCATGGCAGCAACTTGAAGCCTCCCTTTACAAATCACCTAGTTCTCGTTTCTGTATTGTACCAACAAATGTAACAAAACTACTAGGCCTAGCTACATACAACTTTAGCTTGTATTTCTATGTTATGATACTGACCTTTACTTCGATATCTCCAATTTTGCTGGCAGCTCGAATAATAGGCCTTCCCACCATAGATGGGAATATAAATGCTGGAAAATTGGACCCTGCATAACCGCATTTGACAAACTGAAAAAAAAATTTGTTTTCGGAATTAATTTGTAAACAGGGCCAATATTATTTGTTTTGTTTGTATATAAAACATATACTTCTTTTTATGTACCCAGTTGCAAGCAGCTCAGAACTTCTTAGAGGAAATAACTATGTCATAAAGTTCCGACATAAGTCATCGTGGCAGCAACTAAAGGCCGGTTGCCACCAAATTAACAAACAATAAAGCATTCTTTTTTTCTACACCCAGTTGCACGCTGCTCAGAACTTCTTAGAGGAAATAGCTACGTCATAAGGTTCCGACATAAGTTAGGTCATCATGGCAGCAACTTAAAGACTCCCCTTTACAAATCACCTAGTTCTCGTTTCTGTATTGCAGCATATAGGCCTATCGAGTTCTCTCTCGCAGAAAGCAAAGGAATGCACTAAGCTAAACTTTTAAGTGCCACGAACAAGCCATGTGACTCCTTAATTATTGAGTAAAAATTTAGTACGCCCTCGTGCACCTGGAAACAAGCTATAAAGCTTAACGATATTAGTGTCACTAGATGGCACCGGGGGAATTTCTTTATACTTTTCAGTGGCGCCATCTAGTGACACTAAAACTTTATAGCATGTTTCCAGGTGCATGAGAGAGTACCAAATTTTTACTCAATAATTAAGGACTCACGTGGCTTGTTTGTATAGTTTAAAAGTTTTACTTTGTGCATTCCTTTGCTTCCTCCGAGAAAGAACTCGATAGGCCTAGATGCTGCATTGCTAATTTGGTGGCAACCGGCATTTAAGACTCCCCATTACAAATGACCTACCGTAGTTCTTGTTTCTGTAATGTGCAGTAATTACACTATTCATTTGGTGCTCAACACACAGGTGTCCCCCTACGGTTGTTCGTCAACTTTCATCAACGGAAAGCTAACACACAAACTTGCACTACATCACCCCAACCCTCATACCCTCTATCTTGACTGTCCTCCCAGAAGCAGAATTTTCTGCCACTGTCTGCGACATCAATTGTCAGGGAAAAGTTAACTGCAGCTAATCTGTGTTTTCGTAACGTTACCCACATATTTATTGGTTTTTGCTGAATAACTTTTCAGTGCTTTATCCTATTCATCTGGCTCTTCCATCAACGGAAAGATCTAGTAGAGACGATTAAAATGGTGTATTGGAATGCCCAAAAAAATTGACGAAACGGCAGAAATTTGGTCAAAACGATATGTTTTGTCTGAGACTGTGCCAGATTATCTGCGACATACTCACATGTCGCACCCCATTCAGCCTCGGGGGACTGTCTATCCAACAGTAAGGATCGACCGATACTTGTTTCGACCAATCCTATCCTATAATCAAAATTCAATTTTTTAACATTTTTTTTAACCCAGAGAAATTAAGTAACTTAATAGAAATTATTTCAGAAATACAATATTATATTTGCTACGTCTCATAATTGAAAATACGATTACAAATATTAAAGACTTTAGTATTGAGGACTGGCAAGGGTTTGCTCAAGAACAAGGTAATCCTGTTAAACCGGAATGGTTTAGGAAACAAATTCGGTACGTAAAATATCGTCATTTCCTAGTTTCTACTCGCCACTTAGGCAACACATAGCCTATTTCACGATGCCAGGGGTGCAGAATATGCCAGAACGCTAGAACGAGGTTCGCGGGAAATTTCCGAGAACTGTGGAAATTCACTGAAATACTGCTTGCCTACATAGTGAAAGGCTGCGGAAATTTGAAAAATCTACTGGACAATTTTGTGGGAAATTTTGTCCGGTAAGAATTTTATGCACCCCTGCACGATGCATAGTTTTTTTTTCAAATTTCTGAAAATTAATTGCATTGTATCATTTTCTAAACTCCACTAACAATTATTATGTAACCCTTGTGACCTAAATTCTGATCACAATGCCATAAACTGTTAACTTAATACAGTTCTCGAGATATATCGCTAGTAAGTGTCATTTTTTCTCTTTTGTTAGTTGCCGTTTTGGCGACTAGTACTACTAAAATTCAAGACGCCACATGACAAGTGGCCAGTTCTGACACTTGTGAGGGTTGATAACCCCAGTAGCTTTCGAGCGTCCATGTTAAACCTTTGACAAACAGCTTCTAACGTATCGCTGTAAGGATGAACTAGGAACAAGCGTCATCAAGCTGATGACGAAAGAAACGAGCAGTCTGCACATTTTCAACAGACTTCAGTTTCACTTTTTGAAGACAGACAATGCAAAGTCCCAAATACCATGACTAAACAGTCCTTATGAAGGACAAACAATGTATTAGCAAGAGAAAAACTCATTACACATCGTAACTCAAAATTCAAATAGAGTGAAAAATTAGAGATCTGAATTTCAGACCTAAAACACGTCTCACTTCAAATGATCCTCAAAATCAACCCTTTAGAATGTCAATCTAGTATCAGTCGCCACGTGGCTAGTAGACTTTAAAAAGCACTCGCCATTTCACAATTTCTACTCACCACTAGTGTTGCACGGTAAATCGGTACTCACGGTAAAAAAAAATTACGGTATCAGTATCCGTAGCAGCGGTATTACCGTTATTATGGTGCGGACGAAGGTGCATGCGAAAGTGTGAAATTCGCACGAGCGAGTGAAATCCGACCCCACTGCTTGCCCACAGTGCGGAAGAGGAGGCAGGGGGGGGGGGGGATTAGGGAGGGAGCAGCTCTTCAGTAACAAGCACGTACGAGCGATTTTGTATGTATGGTCGATGTCGCAGCGTCCCATCAAGATGAAAGCGAAGTTCCGCTATTTAGTAAAAAAAATTTAATGCTAAGAACCGTATTTTATTATATTTTTGGTGCTCAAGTGGATAACAGCGCAAAATTATTTCCTAAATTACCGTGATATTACCGTAGACCGCCGTTTTCAGAACCGTACCGTCCTGCAAAAACTTAATACCGTGCAACACTACTCGCCACATACCAAATACGTCTCGCATGATGCAAGGTTTCTCTAATTTATGCATAACAAAATTGTGCAATTTTCTTGAACTCCAGTACTAATGCAGAAAATCCAGTTATATAGCCCTTATAAATCTGAGCATAGGGCCACAAACCGTTTGTCTGTAACTCATACGGTTCCAAAGATACCCCTTTTTTTAGTGGCATGCTTTGTAGCTAGTCACCGTTTTGGCGAGTAAGGCTAAATTCCAAGTCGCCAACTGTTGATTTCCACTCGCCAAATGGCAAGAGGCGACCGTCATTGGGAAGGGTTGCTCACAATAAAAGATAACGATTGTTCCAAGCATGCGTGACACATGAACTGCCTTGACCGTTGTGTATTTGGTAAGTTGGATGGGTGTAAGAGGAAGATTTCAAACTACAATCAGAAACGTCAAATACCGATTGACGGACAATTTACTTTAGTTTTCGTTCATTTTCACCTACTTTTTTGTAATGCAGCACCAAAAATGTTGCTAGGTTGAAGTAACTGGAACATTTTTGATGCTGCGTTACAAAAAGTGAAAATACAATCAGAAATTTAGTCTTGAGCAGACAATAAATGCAAAGGATTTGGGGAGCTAGCCTATTCCGGGATAAAACGTAGGTTGTTTTACCACGCTTTTTCCTAAAAGATCAATGCAGGCGGACAGTTAACTATTTTTACTTATTTTATTAGACTAGTCCTACGTAATGTATTTTTTTTAATAAATTAAAAAAATACATAAAATAGGCTACCAAAGATAACAAAAATATAATAAAAATGTGTCTTGTGATGTGTTCAAAGTAAACCTGCACGAAGAAGTAAAACCTTTTTACTACAAAATGAAAAATCTAAGATATAAAAAAACGAGGCTAATAAAAGTCTTACAAGGGACTGACCAACACTAACCCAGTTTTTTTGTTTCAATAAAACTAACGTGATGCAAAATCTACCATATCCTGGTATCTAGGATACCCGACAAAATCACTGTCATCAGACAAAATCCGACAAATCACACAATTTGTTCTACACTTTCACCTAAAAACACGCTTTTAATCAGACAATTTTACATTCTGATCAAGCAATTTTACATTTTGGATACTGGACACTTTGGTACATTTTGCATGTATGAAAACTAACCAGTGCTCAAGTTGGTGACTGGTCGTAGGGAGACCGAACAAAGGCGTGCAAGGAAAAGGATTTTTGCTAACTCCAAAAGCCAATCAAGCCATAGGCGCCTATGCATCTACATGAAAAGTAGTTTAAAATAAGAATCTTTTGCTTAGCCATAGCATGTTTTTGAACTGAATCTTTCAGATTCAAAAAAGAACTTTAGCACTTTGGGGTTGCTAAGAATGGTGTTCCTTTCTACTACTGACTCGCACTAACAACGGGAAACAATGGGAAAAGCTGTTCACACCATGTCAATTCTTTTGATTTCTTGTGCAAAAATGGTGTGGGAATAGCCCGAGAAAGTTTTTACTTATTTTGGGGAAAATCCGGAGAGGATGACAACATGTTTGAGATATTACCCTGATATTACATATTGCCACAGGAAATGAGGAAATGGTAACCTAGAAATTCAGAAAAGTGTGGGGAACAGTTGGTTGGTTGTAATGGGGCAATCAAGTCAATTACTCGTAATAAAAAAGCAAGAGGTAGCCTATCACACTATAATATGGACTACACACGGATACCACACCAGGAAATTCTAAACAAAACTAAATATTAGAAATTTCTTTCAACCTAGCACAATCACTGGCAGTTAACAATTGTCGATTCCTTGCAACGCAAAGAAAATGAAATGAAAATGTGTGGCAACTACACCACATGCTGTGTATAGACCACAGAAGTTAGGTAGGCTAATCAGCGGTAATAACAGGGATAGCTTAGGATGGCAAAAGGTTAGGGCTGGTGCGCATAATTAATCACCATTTTCATCCAATACTTGACTACTGATACTAGGAGAAAATCAGAAAACAGCAGGATTGTTTGTGGCTAATCACTGTTAAGAGGTAGTCACCAGAAGGTGCAGCAATATTTCATGTACCGAGTTACCCACAATCGATACGGGTACTTCAGGCGAAGCAGGCGTGTGTCACACCAGCATCACTGTATTGGCTGTTGACAGTCGGTAACTTAACAACCACTCCATCCCTTTGCCGATTCTTTATTAAATTATATACTGTACTAAGAACTAAAATTAGCATCAACAACATGGTACACACCTACAGCCAGTGGCGTAGCCACCATACTGTGCGCCCGGTAGCGAAACATTATGTTGTGCGCCGCTCCTCCCCCCCCCCCTCCCACCCTCAACAAAATAAGCTGTCAAAACGTTTCAAGTGAATTTTAATTGATGAAAATTTAACGGCAACGCAACTAGAAAAACTTCGCTAAATTGCTATGCACGCCTATACTCAATGCTCAGCGGAGCCAATCCCTTTCGTCTATCCTGCAACATTATGTTGCGGAGGGGTTTTTAATTAATTTCAGCTTAGAAAAAGATTGTTCGGTTGAACTGGCAGGGTGGGAAACAGCATTAGAGTTATGCACACATTTGGGTAGATGGCTGCAAGAGCACTGTTTTCCACTAAGACAAGATTTCAAATTCTGTCGCAGTTTTCGTTTTAACAATGTCAGTTTTAAGGGCAGAGCGAAAACTAACTAATTCACCAGCCAAAATTTAAGTGAAGTCCTTTAGATACTGGGTGAATTATAGAAAAGGGAAAAGAGAAATCTGTGTTGAACCAGGATAAGAGTTAGAAATTAAAGCTGACCCATGGTCCGTCCGTCCTGTTGGCATTACAAAAGAGGCCACTAAACTGTTAGCTGTTGCGCCCTCTTTGCGCCCGATAGCGTCTGCTACCCTGGCTACCCCCGTAGCTACGCCACTGCCTACAGCCATCCCATACAGATGGCAACTTTTCAGATTATTGACCCGCTGCAGACACTCCTGACTTGGCAGTGCAGCGGAAGCTACGAAAACATACTCTGGACCCTTAGTTTTGTGTGCTCCTGCCGTTAATTCGTAGTACGCCAAATACCCGTACAGGAGAGTTATGCAGAAATCCTGGGCATAGGTCTCGTTATCATCAGAAGCAACATAAAGGAAAGCCCATGGTCTTCCAACAGTGTCCATGATAATATTACCGCATGTTCCATCTCTTGCTATGGGTTGCTGCCCTACGTGGCCAAATGTGGTATGACTGGTGGTAATTATTTTCTGGGATAACCCTTACTAAAAATAACATAGGTTGGTAGTTGTGAAAAACACCACTCTTGCTACACTTAAAGTGTATCACCGATCAAAAACGGTACGAAAATACCGTGGCATCGGGTCCACTTCCGCAGAAGCTCGAGCATGATGGCCGACCTATCTAGATTCCGGCGCGTGAAGTTTAGAAAGGTTTAAGATTTTGATTGCAGTTTCTGGTGTTATGTGGTTAGGTTAGGTAAATTTGGAAAAAACTGACCTTATTTTCGAGAAACAGCGACCTTAATTTACCCTTTACACCAACGGAGATAGTACAACCAACTTATACAGATCGATGGTGGACGCGCTTGGAGCCGCTGTGGAAGTGGTTCCGTGGCATCATTTAGCAAGTGGTATTGTTAACCTTTACAGCTTGCTCCCTGGTGCACAAAGACGTACCAACTTTCCACTCAAGAATAAAGGTTCTTTTGTTTCGTTAAAAGAAATGTCATTGTGTATTCCTTCGCTTGATACAAGCAAGTGCTAGACGTTACCAGATTCTGCTGCCTTTTAATCGTTGATAGTGCCATTTTAATTTAGCCACGCAGCAACTCCACATGCAACGGCGCTCCACAGCCATGAAGCGACACAAGAATGGCTTATTCAATAAAGACCGGCTGAGGTAGATATCGCATCTCGCCTCAACGCCAGTTCACGCGCGTACCAGAAAGTTGACGCCTTTTAGCGGTACTTTGATAAAATAAGATTCTGGCGATAGTGAATCGACTGGCCTGGAGATAGGAAACGAAACCCATAGCTTCTTTGCCCAGACGACCTCGTATCACGGGATGGAATATGAAGAAATAATTATTACACACAGACACTCCCATGACATATGCATTTTATTATTTCCTGATTCGCCCGTTAGCAGAAATCGGTAAAGTTCTTACCCATTTTCCTGCGAAAGGCGAGTTAATCGAGCCGAATAGTTATTTTTACTGAGAGAATACGTATATATAACGTTCATCGATACAGTTACAACACTTATGTTTCTTTTGATTTCATTTCCACATGACAAATACACCCCCTGCCAAGTTCCGGTGGATTGCTCCACCGATACTGACAACAAAAATAAACGAAAACAAAATAACAGAAAAAAGAATATATCGTAGTCGTGTACCAGTTTTACTTACCCCAGTTCCATTATCACACACTATAACCTTCCTACCCTTACAATCCATGCCGATGAGTAAGGATTGTCTTCAGAAATCTACGAACTAACGCCGCCACAATATTTTGCGGGCGGATGGAGCCCATGTAAATGTCGCCGACAATAATATTCTTGCCATCCGCGAATAAGGTCGACTGAGATTGAAGCTCACTGGCTGTTAGTCGAGGGAATATAAAATAGCAAAATGTCCAATATGGACATTTCACAATAGGAGTAATATGGTTACGTAGTAAAAGCGGATAAAAAGTTAACTAAAAGAAACAGTAACAAATTAAATAAGATTGAATTTGCAAGCGTTAATGTACCCTCAAAAATGGGCCTATCAATATCGGGTGCTACTTGTGCACTGGCCATGTGCAATATTAAAAGAACTTTGTCTTTCTGACGCTGTTCTCGACCTTCAGCCAGATATTATTCTTGAGTTTGAGACCCACTATATAGTATCGTTCCACTCGACCTTGGGTTCTGAGCTTGGTTGGTGTAACGAAGTGTTAGTTATTTATCCAAGGTTGGATGACAGCATTGGTAATGATGAACTTATTCCAGTGCGTACACTGTTTACAAAGAGACAGGGCTAGATATGGTGGTGGGGTTGTTGTAATGGGCAAAAACTCTATCTGTTGCTTTGAGTTGGTGGGCAAAGGCCTTGGTACTCAAATGTGTTGGTGTGGCATTAAAATGGGAGAGTCGATTAAGATTGCAGCGGATGCGGTGTATAGACCAAGTTATGACGACGACTTCTTTTGTAACATTCTTGAGCAGCCATGAGCTCTGCGAGATTCTGACCAGATTCTGACCACCACTTTATTGTGGCTGGAGAGGGGTTGGGTTTGGTCCACTGTACAACTGGTGAAAGAAGAAATGTAACTATGCATACCTTAGACACTATGAATTTGTTCATGGACGTAATGGGGCTTGAACAGCTGGTTAAAGCCCTAACTATAGTGCAGGGAAATATTAGATCTGTACTTGATTTGATCTTTATTGACATTGTTACCATTGAGCAAGTGGAGACTCCATAAACTTGGAGCCCACCAAATAATCAAGGCCACGCTTTGTTTGAGGACTGATGACTCGAGACCAGCCAATAAGCTTAGGTATGACTATGCTAAAGCTGATGAAGCGAAAATGTTGTCTTTGTTCTCCGAGAGGTATGAGGCTTTTAGGCATGCTATTGTGGAAGTTTTTCTCAATGGTATGGCTATGGTCGTTGATCAGTGTGTTCTCCAGATGACTACAGGCTATGGGTTCACAGTAGGGTTAGGAAAGCAATGAATAAAAGGAAGAGACTTAATACAAGCTTTTAAAAATTAATTGCTTCTCTGACCACTTATACAGCATTGAGATGATCACCATCGAAGTCAACAACCTTTTGCACGAAAATAGGGATAGATATGTAAACAAAATCTGTGTTAATTACTGCCAGCAGCCAAAGAAGTTTTGGAAGTATATTAAGGACTTAATAAAGGAGAGGTGGGGATCCGTGGTTTGAAAGTCGGACAAAGGATTCATAGTAACTCGGCTGCCATTACGTTGTGCTCAATAATCAATTCGGTAATCATTTTTTTCTGAGCCAAGCATTGATAACCTTCATGCTTTTGATGTGGGGGAAGTTGAAAGGAACGATGAAATTACTGTGACGTTTGCAAGTGTTATGAAGCTTATTTGCGGACTGGACATGTCTAAAGACCCTGATCCTGGAGGTGTTCCTGCTCTGCAATTGACCGTCGGCATTAGCGCTAAATATCTCCTTGGCATTTTTGGCAAATCCATTGAGACATCCTCTGTCCCTGTTAAATGGAAAAGAGCTTGTACTCTTCCTATTCATAATGGTGGTATCAAATACTGTGTGGATAACTACAGACCGATTTCATCTGAAACTGATCTCATCTGAGACCGATTTCATCTTCTAACATCTGCAAAATGCTTGAACATATCATCACCAATCATTATGTAACGCATATTGCACTTTATCACTTACTGGCTAAAACACAGTTCGGTTTTATAAGAGGTGCTTCTACAGAACTGCTCTTTGTGGAACTTATTCATGGACTTGCTGAAAATATGCAAGGTGGAGGCCAAACTAATGTTATTATCCTGGACTTTTCTAATACTTTTGATAAGGTCCCTCAGTGCCTTCCGGAAAGCTACGCGTCTACAAGTTAGGTGCTCTTGCCTCCTGGTTTGAATCCTTCCTTACTAACTGTGTTCAAAGTGTTTTGGTGGATGGGAATATCTCTTCTGAACTTCTAGTTGGACGGGTGTCCCCCAGGGCTCAGTCTGTGGTCCTTTTGTCTCCATTCTGTATCTTAATGATCTTTTGGTTGCCTTAGGCAAGAACGGAGCTGCTTTCGCTGACAACTCTCCTCAGAAACCGTATGCAGGACTGGTCTGTTGTTGTATCGGTACAATCCCTTGTTGGTATTGTTGAAATCCGGTGTGACAATTGGGGTATGCGACTTAACCCTGACAAGTCTAAGGTGATGTCCATTACTAGAAGTAAACTTCCCATCCATGGTAATTACACCATCAATGGGAAAGACCTGACCAGAGTTGACAGCAATAAGATCCTGGGTGTTACTATTAACTCTGTCTCACCTAGGAAGATCACACAAACAATATTGAAATGAAAGCTTCTGACAGAATTAGATTTTTGGGTAGGGTTATGAGAGGTTTCAGTAAAAAAAATAATCTCACTGCCAATTTGTCTATGTGTAGATGTATTCTGAAATACTCCAGTGCGGTTTGGGACCCTTATCATGATGACTTTATCAAACATTTGGAGGGAGTTCAAAGCAGAGCAGTTAGGTTTATTACAGGCCAATTCAGCCATTACAAGAGTGTTACCCAAACGAGGGCTAGCTTTAACTTACTTAGGAAGATCGTAGGAAAATAGCCAGACTCAAACTGCTCCACAAGATCTATCATGGAAGCACCATTGTTGATCCTGCAGTGTGTTTAAAACAGCCCCATTACTTTGGCAGACATGACCATGAGAATAAGCTGGCTATTTGGCAACCCAGTAATGACTACTTCAAGAACTAATTCTACCTTTGTACTGTCATCAACTGGAATAATTTACCGCTCGATTGTATTGGTGTAAAAAATAATGAGTCATTTGCGACAAGGCTGAGGGAGCATCTTCCGTAGTTGTCTCTCCCTTCTGTTTGCTGATGTGTACTCTTGTAAATAAGTTTTAAAATAAATTAAATTAAATTTATGAATCAGTGTGGTCATATTGTAACGCTTGCTACTTTCTGCTATCATAGACGCTCTTGAGACACACAGAAGCTTGCACCCAATTAGTGTGGTGGAAGCCCCCAACGCAAGCTAGTGAAGTATGGGAGCTCGGAGTTATGTGACAAAAGGTCTAGTTGCCAATGGTCTTGTGCAGGGAACAAATGCCAAACACAGAATACAGTGGAACTCAAAGAGCCAGGAGCAAGGGGTTAGTCCTGTCCCTGGGCACAAACCAATGCTAAGAACGTGCTCCACGGTCTCGTCCCCACCACCACAGGCACAACAGACGAGCGCGCCCACCCCAAGCAACCAAAGCTGCACATGCCCTATACACAGCCTGGAGATCAAGCTAGCGTCTTTACGGGTGAGACCGTTCAGGAGCCTAGGACAAGCCGAACAGGGATTGCCCCATAGGAGTGAGGACCACTCAGCATCCCACTGTTCACCAAAGACCCCATCGACCACCGGCCGCAAGTCATGGGGACTCAGAACAAAGAAGACCTGGTTAACACCCTCTTCTGAGCCCCTCCCCCCCTGGCAAGACAGGAGCCAGTTCATTTCCGAAGGACCTGGAGTGGCCCTTGATCCAACCAATAGAGAAAGCTGACCGCACTGATTGGCAGCAAAGAGCTTCAACCCAATTTCGCATGCATCCGGATGAAAGCACTGCAGAGACTTGAAACCACTCCGGAGGAAACCAATACTCGCGAGGGAGTCAGTTAGCACACAAAATTCGGGGATATGCAGATCCATGCCAATGCCCAGCGCCACAGAAATGGCAACCAGCTCACCAACAAAGGCTAATGGGATAGAGGTGAGCGAGTAGCTGTACACCATGCGCAGCCCGGGAATACAAACACCCACTCACCCTATTGCCATTGGTGTGAAATAAGGCATCACTAAATATCAGGGTGTAGGACTGCTCAACACGCATCGGATTCTTCCCATCTAGCACAGCTGACTCAGCAGCCAGGTATCAAGAGGATGAACAATGATTGACGGGGGGAACCGACAAGCCCTGCAAGCCACAGAAGTGATGGACCAAAGCCTGGAGCACCAAGCAGCTCATGCGCACAAAAAGACATCCGGGCCAGACGGTCTGACTGGCATCTTGCGACCGCACGCAGACGTAACCTAACCAACAGTTCTTTAGCCCAGATGGCTATCGGTCTTGATGTGCAAAGCTGACACTGGAGTGAACGGCAAGTAGCTGGTAAAAACTCTGAGACAGCTGTTCAAGGCTGCCTGGAGCTAACCAGAACTGGAACGTGATAATCGGCACAAGATTGCAGGTAAACCCAATAAAGCAGACCACGGTACCGCACTTTGCAACCGATTTATTGTTAGCCAGCGACTTCAGAATGTTCAACCTAGCCGAGATGTTCCCCTGACTGCTGCCACGTAATGGGTACACAGGAACTAAGGGTCGAGTAAAAACCCAAGACACCGCACCTTCAGCTTTGACCTAACAATAGTGCTATTGACCAAAATCGGCCTATCTCAGACCTGCCCACGCCGAAAGACCATAAGCTCAGTCTTGGCGCTGGACAGCTGGAGACCCCTAGCGGCCAGTGACTTAGAAGCATTACCAACTGCCACCTCCAGAGCAGCCATAATAGCCGACAAATCCTTGCCGGTGATCCGGACAACGATGTCATCCACGTAGGCAACCACGCTGACCAAGGAGTTCAACTCAATAAGGACAGCATTGATCGCCACCGCGAAGAGCGCTGGGCTCAAACAACTGCCCTCCGGAAGACCCCTGTTCGTGGCCTATACCTCGTACCAAACACCCCCCACCCTGGTGGCAAAATGGTGTTCGTCTAACAGCACCAAGACAGCGGCCTTCAGCTTTCCGCCAACGCCCAGCTCACTGAGAGAATAGCCAACCAAAGCCACATCAACTATGTCGTATGCCGCCTTAATGTCCAGAAAGAAGGCAACCGCAAAACAGTCATTAGCCCACGCCTCCCTGACACCAGACCTCAGATACAATATTGCATTGTGGGCCCCTGCATGCTTCCGGAAGCCAAACTGGGCACCAAATAGCTTACCAGACTTCTCAATCCGCTAGACCAATCTGTTTATGAGGATCCGCTCATAGACCTTCCTCGGGCACGACAATAGAGCAGTGAGTCTACAGTTCGTGACTGCAGTAAGTACCTTTTCCCTGCCCAACACTGGGCACAGAGAAGAGCCATGACTGCGTGTTGGGCGCACCATCAAATTGACTCTGATAAAACTCCAGTAACACTGTCCGATCGCATGGGCCCAGACTGAAGATCAATTTAAACTTAAACTTAAACAAAATACACAACCAAAGTCAAGCTTATGTGGTTGGATGAGCAGAGAGTTCACTGTTTGGCAGAAAGTGTTTTGTCATAGGCTGCCTTCCAGCCATTAACAGATCTGGCTTCAATCACATTATGAGGAAGCCGGTTCCAATGGTCAATCCCAGCAGCAGGCAGCCAATGCCGCAGAAAGTTTGGGTGCAACCAGCGGAGGATCGGGTACCACAGGTGTCTCCACAAATACAGGCGGTGGGGTACGCTCAGAGGAATTACACACCTTTGTGAAGTTCACATTGAACTCCTCAGTCATAATCGGGCCAAGCAGATCCTCGCCAGCCTGTTTAAAAACCGAAGCCGAAGACCAACAGCTCCACGATTAACTCGAACAAGAAGCAACGACAATGTTATTTTACCCCTTCCCAAGCATTACTGCATCTTCCACGTGCGAGTGCCCTCTTTGTTATTCCACTGTCAGGTACATGTTGCAACATTATTAGCCTCTGCTCCCGCTCTCTATCTTTTTTTCTGAAAATTCTCGCGCACTCACGAACTCTTAATAAAGTACTGCCTATCGGCCGTGCAAATAAACCTAATCCCGCTAGAATCATTGTTGGGCTCCTCATTCTTTTCTCCTACATCCTTGGCATCTCACGGCTTAGCTACATAATGGTGGAGCAGTAATTTAAATGTTTTATGCTATTGCTGCACCATTGTTACAAGTTGAAGTATAATTGTATTTAGTTAACTGTGACTTTTGTTGACTTTATTTTATCATTGTTGGATCTTAGGACCAATTTCCTTCTACAGTTCAAAGCTATAAAACCTTCAGTTCAACCAAACTGCAATAAAGCCAGTAGCCAGATTGAAGTTTTCATTGTTTTAAGGTGAGTAATTAATGTCACAACGCACGACGTAATTAAGAACAAGGGATTCATTATGTGGAATGCTATGAAGCAATGCCTAGTTTAATCTTTATTAGTAGATAAGAGTAATATTTTACATATCCGGTTATGGTCAACACCGTGAATTTGCGCCTCCATGATTTAGCATTACCTGAAGTATCAAAACGTTAATAAAATCTCACAGCACGATACCAGACCGGAAATGTAATTACATCTTCAATTTGATGCAATCCATTTAACGTTTCATCTAGCTTATGAGACGCATCCTTAGGAAACAAATTTAATCAATGATTGGTTTTCGTTTAACGTTTCGTAAATACCCAGTTCTGGTTTTCGTGTCGCCCATATCTCGTTGGCGTATCGTGTTGAACGAGACGGCGGACGAGACGAAGCTATTTTCAGCAAGTAGAATATTGAGTATCCGAAAATTATTTACCGTAGGATCTTGTAACTTGTAAACTTCCCACCGAAGTATTTAATGTGTCTGTTTTGATAAACAGATACCTCAATTAGGTACGTACAAAAGAATAGCATTCCAAATCATGAAGCATTGGAAAAATTAATCGGCATTTTCTGCTCCTAAAAGGCAGGCGATTTTGAGAATTATTTGACTCAACACTGGCGAAAATCTTGTCGGATTGCTCTTGAATGTAAACGAACGTTAGGCCTAACTGTAATGGTGGGTGAGTTGAGTTAGGATCCGTTCGTCCTGTGATGAATTGACTTATTTTTATCCATGAAGGTGGCTTCTACTACTACAGGCCGGCGGCCAGTGTGAAGTGATTAAAGTGACTGAGAGCAGGTTAATCAAGAAGGGCAGCGTTGGCAAAATAATTGGGAGAGGATTTGAATCCTTCACAAGCGGACGACGAATTTCAAGTCAAGCCAGCAAAAGCAAGCCTTCTTACCTTCCCTCCCATCTAGAAGAAAAGCAAGATATATGCAGGAAAAAGCAGCCGATTATCGTGTTTATTGCCGTTGGGTGGAGGAGGTTGTTGTATTGGGGTTCCTAACTAGAGTATGAGGCAAGGTACTAGTGAGTCGACATGTCATCGTCAGGTTCAGCGTTCGTAGATAAGGACCCCGCCACCAAGAAGGCCCTCAAAAAGAAACAGAAGAAATCCCAAGGATCATCTCGCTATGCATCTGTACACGATACCGATCTTCAACAGCTTGCGCTTATCAAAGGTATGTTTATTTGTTTAATAATATTGCAATATTGATGCTCTGTATAAATATTCTGGAAGATGCATAAAATTGAATGAGAGAGATGAGTGCATTTAATGGCAATGATTACGTGATGATGCGGTAACGTGAGCATGCCGGCTTACTCGTGACCTGCATGCTATGATGATTAAGGTTTTCAACTACATGCTAACATTGGCTACGTGTATGTTGACCCTTTTGACCTAGACCGTGTACCTGTTTGTATCTCTTTAAAGGATCTTTTCTGGCTATAGTTCTGGCCACGATAATGCTTTCCGATGTTTTTTTTTTAATTTTTATTTTATCTTCTAATCATGTGATAGCAGATAGCGAGTTTGTATTCTTTTCCATATTTCTTTTTTGTGATTAAATTTTTCACCCTGTTAACGTTTCTATCGGTATGGGTTGATTTTATTTGTGTTTGCATGTCCTTTGTCCCCGTTTTTTTTATGCCGTTATTTTTATATATCCTTTTTTGTCGGTAGTAGCAAGAATAGGCCTAAACTATTGTTATATTGATCTATTACCTGACGATCCATTCGTCGAAGTTCCCAGTTCATTTGATGTAAACAGGGACTTGGTCCCGTCTTATAACCTGCTTTTGCTTGCAAGGTTGCGTGCTTAAGTGGGAGGGGACATCCCTGGGAGAATTGGTCCAATTGATTTTGGTGAAACCAGACGACCGGCTAACTGACGAGTTGACAGTTTAGGCAAAGGAGGGTCAAGTGCAGATTAACATTTTTCTAACTTTTCATTGACCGGCAGACCAAACACATTTAGGCCTAGTTGATAAAACGTGAAATTTGTCACCAAATTAAAAAAGTTAATTCTTTATCGACTTCCAGTTTATCCATTTCCCACCCTAGGATGAACACCCCCCCCCCACACCTTCCCCCCACCAGTACCTTCTCCCCAATTCGCGACAAAATTTCGGAAGGAAAAAAAAAACTAAATTTTGCGAAAAGGCGTAAGGATATTTTATTTGATAATAATCCTTTAATTTTAAAAGGCATTAATTCGTGTCAGCTTGCGAACTGCGAAGTCCACCGAAAAAGGCTTCACTAAGTAAAAGCTTCTTTTGAAAATACAAAGAGATTAAATTTGGATTAAAAAAAAAAAGTTATTATTGATTGGATGGCAAGCTTAAAAGCAGGAGCTGTGATCGTGCCCCCCAGGATCACCACTAGGCTATATCAGTAGCCGATTTCTGGATCGTCTACCTAGGCTATAGCTTAGGGGTGCTTCCTGGACAGCGGCAGCCCTAAGCTGTAGCCTAGGTAACTTATGCATAAATCGGCTACTGACTTAGATAGGCCAGTGGTAATCCTTGTAGGGCTGAATACCGATAAACGGCGATTACAGCGGTGTACAAACGACATGGCAAGAAATTTTCTCAGTGGAAAATATTTTATAACACACAGCCAGCTGCAAGAAAACTTAAACACTTAAATTTTCGGAGATCAGAAGCTCAAAAACATGTGAAAATGCTGTTGTTGCTACACAATATGCATCGTCAATGATTGGTTTTTAAAAAACATGCTGTGGGTGCCAACTCGGTTAGCCTTTGTTGCCAGTGGCTCCCTCTCTCCTTCTATTGATGGTTGAGGGAGGAATGATTTTCACTTGTCAGAGTTCCAGAGGTGAGCTCTGGTATGGTAGGCCTAATATTGGAGGTTCCTTTTTGTATGAGCGGGTTCTTGGATATTCATCAGTTTCACATGGTTGTTTCTGAGATACTGAATTGCAAGACATTCGAGGGCACGTAGGTGTGGCTTGAAGTGTTTGTTTGATTTAAGTAGCATTTTGGTCTTTTTCCCATGCAATTGTGTGTTGGTGGCGATGATGGTGGGCTTCAATTCCATTTTCATTGACTTTTTTCCTTCTCAACGTCTGTCATGTGGTCTTCGACTCGATTGCTAATCCGTCCTTTGGTTTCCCCTGTGTACGTAGATGCTGATGCAATCTGCACAAGGGACAGCGTAGACCGCGGCTTGTGTTTGCAGGAGGTGTAGAAACGGCTTGGGTGGCTCTATTGAAGTTTGGAGGAGGACTTAGCTATGTGGGTTTGGTCATGGTTGCTGGGTTGATTTCTGTTTCACAAATTTAGTTGACAAACTATAGTAAATCCTTCTGAAAATTTACAGTAAGAAGGTGTCTGAAACTTCCTAGTAGGCGTAAGCGTTATAAAGTCGTCACAATTCATAAGTCGAGCCAAGTAAAAATAATGAGTGTCGACATTCAAAATTCTCCAACCTAGCCTATACCACCAAATTAATCTACAGTTGAGGAGTGACCACTGGCTGTATGATTTTTGCATGTAGCCTAATATGCTAAAAATGTCAGTTGGTCAAAAATAATTGAATATCGAGCAACACTAATTGCCTTACACTGGATGACCTTAGCCAAACTTCCAAGATCCTGTCATCTGGCCTATGTAGCCTACTACAGGGGTCGAAATATTCGGATACACAGGGGCAAATTACACTCCAAAATTCCACTTTGCACTCCAGAAGCAACTCTTGGAGTGCAAAATTGCACGCCGAAGTTGAAATTTTCATAACTTTTTAACCGCACAAGCTACAGACTTGCGGTTTGCGACATTTTAAACAGCTTGGAGTTAGATTTCCAGTGACACCATTCCTTCCAAATAAGTTAAACACATTTTTTACTACATTTGGTTAAATTATGGGTGTAGGTTTTCAGTCGAATAGTTAATTAGTTTTAAGTAAAGTGCAGGAAAATAGTACATATTATTGTGTTGCTGAATAGAACTTTCAATGGCTATAAAATAAGAGACCATTATTGGTTTACGTTTGGCACTCCAAAGAAGTTTTTTTGCACCCCAGCAGCATATTTTACAGTGCAAATTGGCACTCAGCTCAAAATTTGGAAAATCAACCCCTGCTACTATGTAAAACTTGTAAAAGAATTACAAACTGAAAATAGGCAGTTGACTACAATACCTTACTATTAATTATTTCAACTTACGATAGTAGCCTAGTAATTTCCAAAGCGAGGCAGGCAGCTCTTGTCGAATTTCTCCTTTCTGGTAATTGTATGGTCTTCTTTTGCTTCCCAGCTATTCACTAGAAAATTGGGATGGGTCGGTAACCGAAACTGAATTTTCGGTTTTTACTGAAAACCGACACCGAAACCAATTCGGATTTTGTGTCGGTTTTTCGTACGGTGTTCGAAAACCAAAAAATAATTTGTTGTTTTACATTTTTTAAAATAATTATCGTATTCTATGTATAAATGACAGCAAAGCTCCTAGCTCTTAAAACGAAAATAGTAGAGGAAAATGGTGGCACAGCTATACCCATGGTCTATGACGCTGCTCAACCCTTCCCAATGTCGGTCGCCACTCGCCATTTGGCGAGTGGAAATCAACAGTTGGCGACTTGGAATTTAGCCTTACTCGCCAAATCGGCGACTAGCTACAGAGCATGCCACTAAAAAAGGGGTATCTCTGGAACCGTATAAGTTAGAGACGAACGGTTTGCGGCGTTATGCACAGATTTATAAACAAAAACGGAACGTTAAATGTTTAGAGTAAGGATCTAAAAGTCAAAACCTAGAAGGAACACGGACAAGCTTTGACAGTCAGGGTCTAGGTGTAAAATTTTGTCAGTAAGAGGCTGGTAAGCATTAGACCCTTACTACCAGTTGGTTAGCTTAGTTCTAGTCTATTCGGACAGAACGTGTGTATGAACAGTTGTAGCAGGTTTTCTTTGTTCTTAGAATATTGTTATGGAACTTTAATAATGTTCATAATTTTCTTGTGAAGTTTGGCATTTTGTCTTTTGATGCTTTAGAATTTTTTATTATATTTCGTAGATTTATGGTAGAGGATTACCATAATGCTGTCTGCTACGAATATGCTGGCATGTTACTAAATTGAAAAATAATTTTCAACGTAAAGCAAAGCAGGAAACGTATAACCATACTACCACTTGATCATCGCATAAGTCTTTGCAAGAGGATTTCCAGTTTTTCGTCAAAATGTGTTTATTGCTGGCCACCGGGTAGTAAGGGTCTAATGCTTACCAGCCTCTTACTTACAAAATTTTACACCTAGACCCTGACTGTCAAAGCTTGTCCGTGTTCCTTCTAGGTTTTGACTTTTAGATCCTTACTCTAAACATTTAACGTTCCGTTTTTGTTTATTAATTCGTGTTACTTTTAGAATTGCAGCTAAACTGTAAAACAGTGCAGTTGACGGTCAAAGTTGAGAGTTTAACATAATAGACCCTAGGCTGACCCTTACTGACCTGGCTATCGCCAATGGTAACAATAGAAACAAATCCTTTAATCTTCAGTCTGTCTTGCAGCTGGCGTTTGCTAATTGGTATTGTTGCATTAATAACAATGTTTAAAACAATGTAAAACAATCAATCTGATGGTTTAGAGCTCCGTAACCCCTGAACCACTTGACCAATTAGAAAAGGCCTTATGAAAAGGGCACATCTACAGAGCAATACCTGTAAAATGAGCTAAGAACCAGCTTTATAGGACAAATGGTTTGACCTGTAGAGAGGACAGACGAAAGTATCCCCAGAACAACAACAACAACAAGCAGAACAAGAAGTTGTCTATTTGGCCCCTGTCTGCATCTCAGGTTTGGCTTGACCGAATTTCATAATTTTTGGACTGTAGACCGGCCTTGACTAGTCAAGGCTAGATTCCAAATTTGGTTTAAAGATGTTTACTTTTGACGGAGTTATAAGCTCTCAAAGTTGAGAGTTTAACACAGAGGTCCTAGGTCGACCCTTACTAACACTGGCTATCGCCAGTGTTAATAAGGGCTATATAACTGGATTTTCTGCATTAATACTGGAGTTTAAGAAAATTGGACAATTTTGTTAATGCATAAATTGAGAAATCTTTCATCATACAAGACTTATTTGGTATGTGGCGAGTAAAAATTGTGAAATGGCGAGTGCATTGTAAGGTCTACTGGCCAAGTGGCGACTGCTACTGGATTGACATTCGGAAGGGTTGACGCTGCTGAAAGTGAAAGCAGGAGTAAGTTGAAGCTAGTAATTAGGGATAGTCCGATATTGATATCGGTATTATCTGTATTTATCGGTATTTTTTCCATATCGGTATCGGACCACTATAAGGCTTCCGATACAGATATTTGTTATGCCAAGAAATGCAACCGTCTTCCCTGCAAAACTGACACCAAGTGCAGCAAAAGCAATGCCATTTGCTCAGTTTGGAATAAAAATGTGGCACTTGTTGGTTCTGCTGCTGTAAGTTTTACAACAACCAACTGAAATCTAACTAAGAAAATGAATGTACTGAAGCCATAAGTAAGAATAAGAGTAAAAATGCTGTTATTGCTGCACAGAACTTATTGGATAATCTCAACAGTTGAAACCCAAGCAAAACCAGAAACCGAAGTTGCATTGTTTGTACAAAATATAAACTTTTAGTCTTGATTTGTTATTATCGGTATCGACATCTGTATCGGTATCGTCATCGGTATCTTATCGTATCGGATCGGATCGGTTTACCTTTCATCGGTATCGTATCGTATCGGTAAAAAGTCATATCGGCCGATCCCTACTAGTAATACAACTGTTGCAAGAAAAAAAATTAGGAAAATCTGGTTGATGTGTATGGTGGCAAAAACCGATACCGAAACCGAGGTTTTTCGGGTGTTAAAACCGAAACCGGAACCGAAATCAAAAAAATGAAACCGACCCATCCCTACTAGAAAATGTAAGTCTTAATAATCGTTATGATGTTATGGACTGGGTATTTATGTTGGTTCTTCAGTTAGCTTGAAATTTTACCAGGAGGGCACAAGTTTCAGCGTAGCGCATGGAAAATCTTCCATTAGCCTATAACATGATTACAGTAACCTACTGGATCGGTCAAGAACAGGGACAATTGCACATGAAAGGCCTGGTAATACTGTGTACGAATTTGAGGCTTTGCACTGGTTAGTGGTGGGACCCCACGGAACATTACCATTTACTCAGTTACTGTTAATGTTGGAGGTGGCACAAAAAGTTCCCGATAAAAAGTTTTGTAAAATTATAGCAATAACGGATAACATCTCGATAAAACAAATTTTGAGGCTGAAAATAAACTTTATAATTTTATTATTTTAAAAATACGTACCTTTGCTGAAACCTTCAGCAAAATTAGGAAAAAAATAGGCTGCCTCGTCGCTCAATCCACGAGTGGACGTCGCCACGAATGCCAGCCAACATGAAATGCACCAGTAAGTTGACAACTTTATAATTCTCGTCAGTTTGCTCGATAATTTGATAAGTCAGAAAATGTACTATACTACAATAATCAATGAAAAATTTTATCACAATTCCGATTATTGTGCCACCTCTTGACTTATTCTACACTTGGAAAGAAAACAACATCCAGAGCCTTAAGATTGTTGTTTAGGTATATATGTTAGGTTTCCTTTTAAATCAGGGGCGTTGCGATAAATGGCCTACTTTTTAATTCATCCCATGGTGCATTGTTATAGCCTATTCCGTACAGAAAGTAAAACTTGGTTAGATGCCTAGGACAAAGCTTCCATCAAACATTGAATTAGGTAGACCTATTTTAAAAGTTTGAATTCATATTGATCGGAAGTAGGCCTAGCTCAGTTTCATCAAAACCGAGAATACTTCAATCTTCTAATTTTCGTCTAACCGTATACTTTGTAGGGATGCACCGAATATTTGGTAATTAGTCGGTAGGCCTATAATTCGGCCAGAAATTCCAAGTATTGGTGTTTGGCTGAATATTGATTTCGGCCAAATAAATTGGCATAGTGATATTCAGTATTCAGCCGAGTACCGTTAAGATTTGTGGGTATTTGGTCGAATAAATTTTTAATATAACTTAAGCAATTTCATTATTGAAATGAACATTTAGCTTTGCATTTCATTTTTTGTTTATGACGAATTGTCTGTCTATGGGCGATTGCATTTTTTAAGGCCTAGTAGCCTAGTACGAAATGTGATGCAATTGTGGGAAGAGGGTACGTTTTTAAAAATGTGCATTATAAGCTGCATTTTTACCTTTAATCAGTACGGTCACACATTTTTAACCAATAGGCCTGTAATAGCTTATGTTTAATTTACTGGTATTTGGCCATTATGCAGCCATTATTCAGAACAGGGCCAAATAAATGAATAATTGGTATTCGGCTGAATAGAAGTCAATATTGGTCTATGGCAAATATTCGGTATTTGGAAGTTTTAACTATTCAGTATTCGGCAAGTTGAATATTCGGTCGTGTATTCGGTACGTAGGCCTATATTAGTTAGTCCGGCAGGTTAAGTATTCCTGAATGCTTTGATATTAAACTGTTAGTCTTCGTCATGCAGTTCGCATTTGGTTTGTCGAAAATTAGCAGATATTGTTGAAGGAGCCTAGTCTTGTTTTCTCGTTCGTAGGCTACCATATCTAGGATACCCGACAAAGCACCGCCACCTAACAAACTCAACAAATCACCTAATGTTTTGTACTGTACACACTTTTCACTTAAACTTGAATTCTACATTTCTACATTCTGGATACCAGATACTTGGACAGAACCTTGTATGCATTTCTATAGCTTATAGGCAGCGCTCGGCGCTCTGGTTTAGCCCTGCAATCCATGCCCCGTACTCGTGTAGGCTAAGGCATGCTTGATGAAGAAAAACAAAACTGAGTGGCACTATGAAAGACTAGCCTTAGTAATCGTGGAGTAAAAGAATTGCAGAAAAAACTAAAATTTCCCTGTTGTATGACTGCAGTTTTATGGCCTGTTGTGACACTTCACCAGTTAGCCTAATTTAAATCAGTGAACCGGTGTTTGCAAACCTATTAGCCTATCTGAAAGCTGATTGATTTCCGAATAACCATTGACTGTAATGGTTAGGAGCACTAGGCTACCTGCTTGTTTATGTCAAACTTGTCAGTGATCTAATCCAATGTTTTGCAGAATCAGTTATCCACCTCCTAGGCAAGTATAGCCTATTGGTGGTTGCGACAATTATTATGGAAATGTTCTATCTTCACCAGTGTAGATCACCACTTGCCAAATAGAATGAAAATTGGTGGTTTGCATTTTCATTTTCAACGTGAAACGAAGCTTTGTAAGTTTGTAGCTTACCAAAACGGTTACATCTTTGCAACTCTACTAGTTGCAGCATAGCCTCCAGAATTTAGAACGGTTCATTAGGCTAGCCTATATCATCTTATACGCTGGTTCCCCCCCCCCCCATGTATTTGGGGAACCCATTAGTCCCTACTGTATAGGCCTACTGTTTTTTTTTTATATCTGATAGGCCTAACCGAAAACCAAATAGGCTATGTAGGCTAGGCGTACTCTGCAATCTGATCAGTAAACTTTATCTCTTATCTGGCTGAACAGTTGAGCCTCTGAAAGAAGGGAGCCTAAGTGCAGTCAAACAATATACAGGGTGTTCGGAAATTGGTGTCAAATATTTTGAGGGTCCGCTGTGTGATCAAAGATACGAAGAAAAAGTCCTATAAACATGGGTCCGGAAATGCACCAGTCTTTA
>JAHWFP010037672.1:0-55633 GCA_023313725.1 Lithobius niger
AAGTCAATAGTTAGACACTTTCTGGTAATTGGTTGTCTTCTTCATGCTTTATAACCAAAGGTTAAACAATCAAAATAAAACCTCAAGGCATTGAAAGTGTTTAATGGTTGGACGTGATGAAATCCTGTTCTTATAGAATATATGATAATATACAATTAGGCAAGATTTTTGTTAACTTTAAAGTGTTCTTACGGAGAAAATCCTAAGCATTACAAACATGCACGACTGTACTAACTCAAGAGCAGTTCGAGTGTGATAATTACTCATCTTAAAGAACCCGTAATTCGATCTCAAAGACAAGACGATGAGCACAGAAAGTCAAGAGCCCGTAATTATTCACACACCACAGCTGTCATTATCGTCACAGTCGCAGGTCGAAGCAAGATTAACAAGATGTAAGGGCAACGTCAATGAATACAACTTCTATATTTATTACCGAAGTCACTCCAGAGTGAGAGAATTCAGAAAAACTCCCGAAGCTATACTAAACGACAATGAGTTAGGAAATTATGATTCCTATTGGCAGTAACAAACCAGCCATGCACCGTATGCGAAACCTTGACAAACCCAGAATCCGATCACTGGAGGATTGCAATTAATGGTTCATGGTTAGCTAATCACATGTGGGAATTAGTTGATCTTCTGCCTGACGAAAGTGGGTCTTAAAATCAACCAAGCACCATGCACAAAGCTACGACGAACCCAGAAGCTGATAAATGGAGGATTGGTGTTAACGACGAGTATGGTTCATTGCTAGATAGTCACATGTGGAATTAGTTGACCTTCTGCCTGGAAACGAGTTGGTCTTAAGACAGCCACTGGTGAGATAGAACAGTTCAAGATCAGACCGAAAGTGAAGGACGATGCCCATAACATTTTGAAACATATTCCCGGTAGCCAGAGTATCTACAGTCAGTGTACTCATTACCTTAGCCGTACAAAAAAAGGCATTAGGTCAACCAATTCAAAAACCAACACAAACGGCAATCTAACTGAAAAATACGCAAATTTATGGCTCAGCCAGAGGGGTGCCTTGTGGCCGGCTCAGAAAAAAGGTGTTCCTCTTAATAAGAAGTCTTTCAGCACAAAACAACCCGAACGGCAGCGGTTTCTTGGTGAGGATCTCTGTTTGCAGCAAAGATGCACAAGAAAGAACTGCATTATTGCAAGATCAACGCCTGCGTTTTTTCATAAAGGAGGTCTAAACATCCTCAAGTAAGTCGACGACATAGCATTTAACAAGTCCAGGCACAAGACGCACTAACTCACCAAAAGGATTTTCGTGGAGAGCAGTGAAATACACCTTCTAGGCCTTACAATTACATCTTCGTGACTCACTTTTCTAGACCGGAAAAGGGTGACATTATCTTAAATCAAATGCTTTATGTTACAAAGGTACTAAAATGTCCTGGAATGGATTACCTCTCTCCCGTAGTAATGCCCATAGTAAACAGCAATAACGAGTTCCAGATATACGAAAGTGCACAAGACACCATCCAAATGTGAGAACTCGCAGGAACCTTGTCGTATATGGAAAATGCAACATGCTCCTATATTTCATGCACAAGCACAGAAAGCAGCTTCACAATAAAAAAAGTAATGGCAAGCTAATAAGTGGATACTGGTATATCTCTAATTCGCCATGAAACAAAATCGTACAGTATCATAATAAACCCGATGCCTCCGTCCTAAAGATATTCATAGACCAGAGTCTTGCTAGTGAACCAGTGAACCGTAAGTCTATGGGAGAAATCATTGTGACGAAATACAGAGTTCCATTCATGTGACGTTCTAACCATCAACGGTTTATATCCATTTTCACCATGAGTCTGAATACAAGGCCATTTTCCAAGGTGTGCAGGAATGTCAGTGGATTCAAGAATTACTATGAGAGGCAGGCATATTCTTATCTGATGATGCTGAAGCAATACCTCTGCTGACGAATTCACAACTCTCTAAAGCTCGTGCTGTTAGATATATTCAAAAGACACAACGAAGCATATGGCATATATCTACAGCATGTGCTACAGCAAAGCGTTGAAGAAATCAGCATTAGCACTGCATTCATATACACGAAGTGTAACCACGCAGATTAAATAACGAAGGAGCAAATTGCACCAATACACATATTCTTATCTGATATTTTACATATATTTATTGGTATCCAGCTAAAACATCGATTTCGAAACATCGCATGACAAAAACATAGTGGACAAAACATTGCGGGGACAAAACATCGCACGGTCAAAACATCGCACGGAAATTACATCGTGGATACAACATCGTGAACAATAACATCGTGGACGAAACATAGCACGGATGAAACATTGTGGATAAAACATCACAAATAAAAAACAAATCGTTGCTGTTTAAAATATTTAATAAGTTGGAAGTTAACTTTAGAAGGTGCACTGAAACAATAAGCACTGTAAAAAATAAAGCAAAATAATAATAATAATAATAATAATAATAAAACATTTGGTGCTTTAGCACACAGGCCTGAAATGGACCGGGATCACTAATATTCGGCCTAAGGTTGTTAAGCAACCAAAAATAAAAACAAGATGTGCAAACAAGCGAGAGAGTAGTAATGGTAAAACTAACAGAACAATGTTCTGGGGTCAGTTAAAAAAGATAAAATAAATAAAATAAAGAAACATGGCAACAATATCAGTAAAACGAGCCAGTATGGCACTAACAAAAGTTAAAACACTGAAATAAACTATATAAAAACAGGCAGGTACTTAGACAAATCTACAGACCGCAATTTCGTTTTGAAAGAAAGTAACGAGGTTACTGTCACCAACTCGCCAGGTAGATCATTCCACACCTTGACAACCCTGTTAGCAAAAAAGTGCTTCTGGCAGTCAGTGTGGAACGCTCCAGCAACAAGTGTTAGAGAATGGCCACGCGTACGTTTATTAGCACGGAGCTCGAAATATCTGCAGAAGTCAACATCTATCAGACCGTGCAGTAATGAATACGTATACGTAAGGTACAAATCAGCCTTCAGATGGCGTAATTCGAACGAATCTAATTTAGTTAATTCAAGCCTCCTGGCACAGGAAAACTCCTTTAAACCACGAAGTGACTTGGTGAAGCAACGCTGTACAGATTCAATTAGGTTTATATCGCCCTTCAAGTAAGGCGACCAAACAGCACTTGGCGTACTCAAGAATAGGCCTGACATACACCTTAAAAATCCACACAAGTGTATCGACATCACCGGTGGTAAACACCTTTTTAATCCATGCAAAGCGCTGGCTAGCCATCTTTGCAACATGGTTACAGTGAGTTCTCACTTTCAAATCAGATGTAAACCAAACGCCAAGATTTTTAACAGTTTCTTTGTGTGGTAAAATAAAAAGAGGAGAAGTCAATAATCCCATTTAAAATTAGGTTTTCCACTATGTAGTACGCTACATTTCTTAAGGGCAATAATTAGCAATTGCCACGAGGAAGACCAAGTTAAAAACTCGGTAGTTGCAGTTACTAACCTGAAATACGAGCCATTGTCAATAATTTGACTGTGCATCTCTACGTCATCTGCAAATTTCCTCAGGGATGTATTTTCCGAATTTGAATGTAAATCGTTAAGAAAAATAATAATGAGGAGAGGACCTAATACACTTCCCTGTGGTACACCGCTAATAACCTGATTTATGTTAGACTTTGTGCCACCAACAACAACACATTGTGTTCTGTTGGACAAGAAATCAGTTTACGACTCAAGTAATTTTCCCCGAAAGCCATAAAAATTTAATTTTGCAAGGAGCTTATTGTGCACCACTGAATCAAACGCCTTTGGAAAGTCAATGAGCATAACATAAGTTGGTACACCACAGTCAACTGATCCAGTCCAGTCATCCAGCATGGATAACAGTTGTAGACTAGTGGACCGCCTTGAAATGAACCCAAATTGGTCACTAGACAAAATATTGTTTTCTAAAATAAAAGAAAGCATTTGCGTTCTGATAATACGTTCCATTACTTTGCAAGGTACACAGGTCAGTGCGGTCGGTAATTTAATGGGGTCGATGCATCGCCTTTTTTAAAAATTGGTGTAACATCTGCTGATTTCCAAGCGAGTGGCAATCTACCCGTTTCAAATGAATGCTCAAAAATAATACATGACGCTGTACAAACTTCCAACCTGATCTCGTGGTAGAAGAAGGAAGAAAAACCATCACGTCCAACACTACGGCTTGATTTCATGAAAGGTAGGGCATTTAAGACGTTCAGATGTATGACACTTGGTGTATGACACTCAGGAATAACTGCAACTTTAGTGATATGAGGAAGAATCTGGTTGTCAGTTATGCAATTGCTCACAAAAGTATCATTTAGTATATTAGCCGTATCGAAATCGTCCGAAATGTAATCGTCATTTTGTCGAAAAGGTGCGATTGATTTTGAACTTCCAGTCTTACTCCTTACAAATCTTAAAAGGGCTGCCATATTTCCTTCCTTTAAGACAGCATGTTCAGCATCACTATCTAGGTTTCGTGGAAGGCAAGCATATTCCAACTGGTATGCTTTGTATTTATCCCGGACAGCATCAGTTCGCGTATTCTTAAAAAGTCAGTGAGTTTTTTTTGTTTTGGCCGATTTGCCACGAAAACGATCAAAAGTACTCCGTAGGACCGAACTGGAGGCGTGTTTGACGCAATCTTAAAGGGTAAGTAGAAAATTGTTCCACATAGAATCAACATCTGGTTCATTTCCAATAATGTGTGCCCAATCAACATCATTTAACAAGGATCGGAGTGTTTCGTAGTTTAGTTTATGATGTGGCTTTTGTTTGGATGAAACATTGGGGTTGGTCTTTGTATTAATGTTAAACGTAACCATATTATGGTCACTTGTGTCGAAATGATTTGAGACACATGTATCAAATACAAGTCTCTCCGAGTCAGCTAAAACAAGGTCAAGAATATTGTTCAATCTAGTTGGCTCGCTAACGTGTTGGATAAGATCCAACTCAGATATACAGTCAAAAAGATTTGCTGGCGTCCATCAGTAGCATAATTTTGAAGCCAATTTACTGATGACTTATTAAAATTGCCTGTGATGATGTTGGAATACGAATCTTTGATGGAGGACCTGATGAAAGTACACATCTTACGTATACTGTCCTCATCAAAGCCATTTGAAATGTAGCCAAGTATAATTTATAAATTTGATGGAATAAAAGTCGAGAGACAACTCTTCTGAGTCCTCAGACATCCCATCGCAAATGTTAAGTCTGACTTACCCAAAGCCAGCACACCCCCCGCGGGTGTGTCACGATCTCTTCTGGCGAGTTGGTAACGCAATCCACTAACAATCATGGCATCAGAAACCGATGCCGAGACCCATGCCTCAGTAATTAAAACTACATCAAAAACATAAGTGGATAGTACATGGTGTAACTCTGACAATTTATAATTTAAACTTCTGGCATTAATAAACAGTACACCTCAAACTAAAATGGGGTAGGATTTTAACATGCTCCATAGAACAATTCCCCCTTAATGCGCCCAGTTTCCCATATAGTGTGGGTGAGCAAGGGCGTAATCTAACTCCTCCTTTACAATACTTTTGTCAATATGAGTCAAATGTAAACCATCTCGTGCCAGGGAAAACCTGTTACGCATCAAGGAGTCCCAAATAAAAACAAACTATAAGTTATTTTTGCCGTTGCACAGATTAGCTAACTCACCATTAGCCTTAATGATTGTTTTACATTGATATAATCGTTTTCTGGGGAAATAACCAACAATAATGACGTGTGCACTTGGCCTGGCCTTTAGTATTGCATCAATAGATTCACTCATGTAATCTTTGATGAGTGATGGATGGTCCTGTGGCAAGTTGTTACTGCATGCACAGAGAAGAACAGTAGGTGATAGGCTTGCGTGATTTAAGGTCTCTGGAATCTTCGTTTTTAGATTTTCTATTCGCAGACCTGACCAAGTCCACGTAATGGATTTTTTAGACCCACTAAAATGCAGTCCACGTACATGCGAATCACCAATAAAAATCACCTCTTTTTTGTGTGACCCAAAGAGCTTGGGTGATATGTGGCCCGTGGAGCTTGGGCTAACTGTATCAGAGACAAGCCTCGTAGGATTTTTGGTATCGAGAAGATCAATTGCCTCCTTGGTCACACGACACTGACCACAATTCGTGCCTGGTAAACCATCTACTGGACCACGAAGAAGGCTAGAAATGCAATCAGCTGCCATCGCCATCTCACCAACACCCAGGTTGTTTCTTTCCACAGTATAGATGTGTGCACTTAGTTCAGCATTGTCCTTAACGGTAGGCTGATTTTTACACTTGAGAGGCTCCAACACTTTTCGGTTACTTTGTTTTTTTAAGTTTAAGAGTAGTGACCCAAGGATGATTTGGATCTGCAGACTTTACCGGCTTAATAGGCTGCAGATCACGTGTCACACTTGGAATAACACGATCTATATGTGATGAAATAAGATGGATGTTACCAGACTCCGGCTGGGCAAGAATAGTACTCACAATGACGGTATCACAGGATGACGGCCCAGAAACACTGTTCAAGCTTGCAGACGGTGGTGCCACACTTTTAACCTCCTTTATAAGACAGTTGAATCTGTTAATAATAATTTTGAGCAGCATTGCAGTTTGTTTTAGCATGATATTTTCAAATTTTGTTTCCAGGTTCGAGAGTTTTATGTTCAGGACCTCACCAAACGACTCCAAGAAAGTCAGCACGTGGGAACACCGTCTGTTAAAGGGATCCCTAGTATCGCTAGCTTGTGCAGCCTCATGTAGTTTATTTATTGGAGAGCTAAGATGTGTAACAGTTTTACTACAGTTTGAACGGTCCCTGTTTTGTGGCACCCCTCTGCAGGTGTTTAAACTCCTGTTTGCTTTTTCGCGTACAGTTTCGGGGATATCAACACAGGAACTATGTAGTGTACTGGGTATGTTATCCAGTTTTGTGTTAAGTTCCTGACTAATAATGTCACACTCCAACCTACCAAGCCGGACAGACCGCTGAATACTTTCGATACCTGCCAAAGCATTTAACACCACACTGTCGTCACCAAACGCTGGTTTGGAAATGGTTAAGGCGTCAACAGCATGATTTAAAGTGGATGGTATTTCACTCCTGGGTGTAGACAAAACAACAGTTTGCATTCCTCCAGGACGGTTCACCAAATCTCGGTCAACCTGGTCAGAAACCACTGGTGAAATTGGCACAATATTGCCAAGAAGCTGCACAATACTTTCTTTTCCCCGAGATTTTAAGACCCTTTTCCTGTTTCTTTTGATTGTTTCACAATTGCAGTAGAGCACAAGAATTTGGTTCTATGCCTAGTAACCATGTTTCCGTGGGAAGGTGTTGCAGCATTATTTGATGTTGGTGCCATAGTGCGAAGAAGGGGGGGGGGATAAAAAAATTTACGTGCTACGATAAATAACTTCACGGCAAAAATTATTCACTCAACACGTTCAAGCGTTTCTTTCCCTCACGTACATATTCTTGCAGCAACAAATTATTCTACGAACGCTGCAAAAGCCTTCCACACACACTGCTTTCAGACGGTTTCTTTCCACTATGTAGATGTATACGTGTAGCAATAAAACACTCTCCCTTGCAAAAGCCCTTCCACACTAACCACATTCAGGTTGTTTCTTTCCACAGTATAGATGTGTGCAACGAAAAATAACACTTAAAAAAACAATTATTTGTAAAAGTCTTTCCACATTCACAACATTCAAAAGGTTTCCCTTCGCCGGGTAAAGGTATGTTCGATGTTAGACTACGTCGCTATGTGAAAGACTTGACACACCCAACACATTTAAACAGTTTCTTCCCACCCTGTGTAAGTACGTGCGTTGTTTGGCTACTTCTCTGCGTGTAAGACTTTACACCGTCACCACATTTAAACGTATTATTTCCACTGCGTACAAGTACGTGCGATATTTGACTACTTATCTGCTTGAAAGACTTACTGCTTTCGCCATAATCAAACGACGTTTCCTCTGTTACAAATTCGTGCCTTGTAAAAACAAATGTCCACAAATGACTATCACACTCATAGCATCCTAACGGGTTTTTTCCACTGTAAGTATATGAATGCGACGTGAATCTCCTATACCGCGCAAAATTTTCACACTCGCCACAAACAACGGTTCGTATCAACTGTGTGTGTCGCAAACTCAGGCTCGTCAATGCTTCGTTAGTAAAGTAAAGTAATTTATTACACGTACAACGAGGTACAAAACAAATCTAAACACAATTTTAAAAAATACAACAAAGAAAAAAATAGGCAAAAATAAAATCTACAAAGTGAAAATGCGGCACAACACCGATTGCATTATAAAGGCTTCCCTCCAGAACGAATTCGATGGTATAGCTCCAGCTGTTAGTTTCGTGTAAAAGCAGCCTTACAGAAATGACAGTTTCCGTTCGTGAAAATGTAGCACTACACAATATGCATTTAAACGGCTTCACTCCAGGATGAATTTGGCAGTGTTGCTTGTGAAAATGCAGCGCGGCACAAATCGCATAAAATTCGCAAACCAGCATTTCACCAGAATGAAAACGATTATGCAGCATCAAGCAAAAAAATGCGTTAAGGCAGAAAAACAGAAGTCGCATAAAAAAAATACAGCTTCACAACACAAAGAATTCGAAAGTGCTGTTACTCTCCAGAATGAATTCATTCGTGGCACACAAAAAGGCAAAACGTTGACACAAAGTAGGAAAACGAGTTCAAGTTTGAACGCCCTTGTCGTAGCCCAACATTGGCTTGCACCCGCTTTGTAGTTCGTTGAGCAAATCGGTTCCTGGTCAATGGGTGAAACGGCCAACGTGTTTTCTACCTATTTTTTGGCCATTTTCATTCAAATTCTACAATAGCCACAATGGCTCTTCAAATCTGTACTTTCGTTTTTCTCAGTATGATAAAATAAAAAGAGAAAACCGAAATTACCCACATGACTGTATTGAAACTGATTTAGTCAGTTCAGTTGTAAGATACGAAACCGACGGATACGAAAACGACTCCTCTCTCTTCGTCTCAATGCGCCAAAAATACTCCCGACTTATCAATGAAATCTTTCCCGCACTCTTCACACTCAAACCGTTCCACACCAAAGTAAACAGTTACGTGGCTCACTAATTTCAGCTACTGGGAAGGCCACGTTTACACTCACAGATATAAAATGAATTTGCGCCACAATCATCACATACGTGCAAGATTCGTGTAGAGTTTTATCGAATTTCCGTAACAGTAGATGGCAGCACCCGTCACATTCAAGGCCCGCTGAGATAGTAGCTGCGTTCCTCGCTCCACGCTCCAGGCCCGTCAGCTCTGTGCTCTTCCGGTATTAGTTAGTGACAGACACGCCAGGATCGTCCAGTACCGTACGGCATGAAGATTGGTATCTGAACAAAATTTATGCTTTAAACTTTAAACACGTAAAGGTAACGATCAAATTGCGAGATCTGGCACATATTGAGGGCTTTTCACGCATTCACTTAGTCCAGATACAAATTCCTTTGGGTTTTCAATCCGTACGGTACTGGACGACTCCTGGCGTGTCTGTCACTAAACACAAGCAAGCTGACCGGCCTGGAGTGGAGCGCAGCATTATCTCAGTTGGCCTTGGTCACATTATACTGGTTTATCTCCAGGATGAGCTCGTTTTAGAAAGAAAACAAGATGGCGGCTCCCAGCTGGATTGCCGGTCTCCGAACAACGATTGCAATTTGTAAATAGTTTGAGGGTCATTTCTCACAAAAGATGCACAAAGCATAATCCAGGTACATTCAAAACTCGAACCCCACAGCAGAAATAGGTTCAAACGAGCAAAAACAGTCCAAAAACTTGCAAAGTTAGAGAGCCCTTCGACGCCCATCCGACGCCCTCAGACGCGCTATTCCTTGTTCAGTTGTTTTGGTTGATGAGCCTCCTGAAAATCGTAAAACCATCATAATTTATTATGGAATGGATCTAAAAGTTTTAAATGTAAAAATTTAGCTGTCAGGCGATGATATTCTGTCCTACCCCTCCCCCCCTTCCAGAATCAAAAAATGTATTTAACAAAATAAAGCCACCAATCTGATTTAAATATTAAAATTTAAGTTGTCAGACGATGCCATTAAGGTGTTTTTCCTACCCCTCCCACCACTAAAAAAATGTATTTAACAAGATGAAAACACCAAGCTTTTTTAAATACTAGAATTTCCAGGCCAGCTACAACAACCCCCCTCCCATCCCTATGTTGCAAAGAGCGCATCAGAATTTCCAGGCTAGCTATGCTGGCGGTTTCATAAAACAACCCCCCCCCCCCCCCCACACACCCCTTCCCTATGTTGCAAACGGTGCATCAGAATTTCCAGGCTAGCGACGCTGGCTGTTTCTTAAAATAGTGTCCATTTTTCCAATATTTGAATTTCATATCACTCATTTAAGACGTCGAACCATTCTCAACTTAGAGGCCTCTTTATCAGTTTTTAGTTTTGTTTTAGATTTGTTTTATTTATTTAGTTCATAACATTATTATTTTTCTCCAAGTACGTACCTGAAATACACCCAACTATGCTTCAGGATATAAGAGCCTTATGCTATGGCGTCGCGCTACAATACTTTACGTCCTCGACAATTGAATTGATGTGATGTTTGTTGCCTAACTTGGTACGACACACTAGCGTGTGTCTAGATCAAACAATGAAAGCAAGCAATGAAAGAAGGCGAGCGAGTTCATTCTTGGGCCAGTAGGAAAGAAATGTTACGGGTGGCCGGTTGCAACAATCAGTAACAAACGAAATACTAAGTCTTCAATATAACACGTACGCTAACTCGATCTGCTGTCACTTTGCGTCCACAGGGGCTTGGCACAAAATATGAGCGGCCAGAAAAAAAAAACTCCGCGAGCGTCACTACCAACAATACTATATAGTAACAATAATAAAAAAGGGAGCCATTTTTCCAAGGACAAAAATTGCGCTTTTCACTACAAACAAACACTGCTCACGTGCCATAAGTCCGATCTTCTTCCTATAAGGCTCATTTTTAACTGTACACTTGCTTTGTTCCAGCAACACAACAAACACCCCACTTAACGCCCAACAAAAACACTTTTTAATACTTTAAATATGAAAAAGTGAACTTATTTCGCTAAACCAGTATTTGATGGATAGTAAAATATCACTGCATTCGCCGACACAACCATCCGTTTCTTTGTGAGTTTACGTGTGAATCATAAAATGTTTTACCTTTATGTAAACTACAAACCTTCTTCTACCAAACCGTTGCATTTATTTTTTAATTGTCGCAATAATTTAGCTGTGCGACGGTGGAAGAGCCATCGGCGACGCAAAACTAGCATTACATCTCCAACGCCACCGCCATTGGTATACAATCCCAGAATGCATAGCGCCAATGCGTACGCACTTCTGCCGTAAGCGCTCTTCCGATTGGCTGAATGGCTGGCAATGTTATTGAATTAACAAAAAAGGATTGTCTCTCTGAAGTCACACGTTATTTATTTTTTTCCCATTATTTATATACTGTAGAATTTGTTTTGAAATGAAAGTTAATTTAAATGTGACCAATGCGAAGGAAGCTTGGTCAGAAGTGCGTACGCTTTGGCGCCACGCATTCTGGGATTGTATACCAATGGCGGTGACGTTGGAGATGTAATGGTAGTTTTGCGTCGCCGATGGCTTTTCCGCCGTCGCACAGCTAAATTATTACGACAAAAAATAAATGCATCGGTTTGGTAGAAGAAGGTTTGTAGTTTACAAAAAGGTAAAACATTTTATGATTCGCGCGTAAACTCACAAAGAAACGGACGGGTGTATCGGCGAATGCAGTGAAATGTTTCTATCCATCAAATACTGGTTTAGCGAAATACGGTCACTTTTTCATATTTAAAGTATTAAAAAGTGTTTTTGTTGGGCGTTAAGTGGGGTGTTTGCTGTGTTGCTGGAACAAAGCAAGTGTGCAGTTAAAAATGAGCCTTATAGGAAGATGATCGGACTTACAGCGCGTGAGCAGTGTTTGTAGTGAAAAGCGCAATTTTTGTTCTGGGAAAAATTGGTGCCCTTCTTATTATTGTTATTATATTGGCTAATATTGTTGGTAGTGACGCTCACGGAGTTTTATTTTTCTGGCCACTCCCATTTTGTGCCAAGCCCTTGTGTTTGCGTCAATACATGTCAGCACAACTGGGAAGAAATGTCGTCAAACTTTCAGTGGGGAGGGGAAGGGTCGGGGAGGGGTTAAAACTTCGACCTTCTAAAGTTAACTTTAAACCTATTAAATATTTTAAACAGCAACAAATTGTTTTTTTTATTTGCGATGTTTCGTCCACGATGTTTAATCCTTGCTATATTTCGTCCACGATGTTATTGTTCGCGATGTTGTATCCGCGATGTAATTTCCGTGCAATGTTTTGACCGTGCGATGTTTTTTTCCCGCGATGTTTTGTCCGCTATGTTTTTGTCACGTAATGTTTCGGCGGCGATGTCTTAACCGGGATCCATATTTTTTTCTAAGTAGTGACCAAACCTCAGAGAGAAGTTTGTCAGCTTGATTGAGTTGCCATAACAATCAGTGGTAACTCTGCCAACCATGGTTATGCCTGATTAGCCAAAAGAGGAAGTGTATCTCGAATCGCATGAGCAGAGGTAAATTTCCTTTTTCAAGAAGAAGATGGAATATTCTAGCTTAATAACCAGTTTCAGGTCAAGCTGTTTCAGCAGCATCTTTCAGCATAAAAGGAATTTGTCTTGAATATAGAGATCACGTAGGATAATATACCGGGTGTTCACGCTGGTATACCGGGGACTTTCGGAACACTCATTATAATACATGGACGTCACCATGTAATATCCGATAAAATGTAATAATGTAATAACCGATGAAAAAATTCAAGTTTTTCATCGGTTCTTAGCAATTTTAGGAACTTCTTTCAGGGCCAGTTAACAGTGTATATTTCATTATTTAAAAAAATTTTGGTTGCAGGACAATTGAGAAATGGAAATGTGTGGTTTCTAAACTTTATGAGGTATGAAAATTTAAACGTTTCCAACATCAATAGAATATTTTTTTACAAAATTTGCTACACTGATGGTGGTATCTTCCACTTAACATCAGTCGCTTGGGTTTGGGTGGGTGGATGCCTCGTGCGTCGTCTGTTTCTTTTTCTGTTTCTATTTCTACACTGGGCTCTTGGTCCGTGAGTCCCTTGTAAATCCAGCATTAGTAACAGATTGCTACGCTAATTAGTGACATGCATCACTAACGGCGAAGTTATGTCCTACGATATAGGGTAAACTGGGTAGTGATTGGCCACCACCCAGTGAATGGCCACAAGCAACAAATTCCATATAATTAAGAATTCTGCTAATAGTTTACGATATTTATCAATTGAGGGCAGCACGTTATTGGTTAGGTAGTATACCACAGTATGACAAATTATCACCAGATGGCGCATTAGGCTTGCAAATGGCTGACACAAACAACCTTGCTCCACGTGCTTTTTATTATGGTCAGTTCTTGCGTTATTTGTTAAAAAAATGAAATCACATTGGGCTTTAAAAAACTGAGTTTAAAAAACTGAGATCCAGTAACTCTCCAGTCCTTCAGTGTGATCAAACAAGTGTTTCTCGGGACCAGAAACAGTCCATCTGACTCCCAATTGGTTAGGCTTAAGTTTCGAAGCTTGGCCATTAACTGTATTGGGAAATCTGTGCTATCACAGTGATTGGCCAGTAGTGGTCAATTATGGAAATTTAAAAATATTTTAAAAAACACCTGTAACTTAAGAAATTTGTTAGGACCATCATAGGTTTGCACCTAAATTAATTTCATTAATTTAAAGTTATATATTTTATATTAGATGTCCGGGGTGCCATTTGTCAGCTATGTCACCCTTGACGGATAGCATATGTGACGGGGAAGTAGGACGAATAATAAGGAGTTGCTTTTCGATGCGGGCAGGATTTAGGGTGTCTGTGACCGATCTGCATTAAGGGTCAGCTCCACTGTGGATCTCCCCTAAACAAGTTCGACCACGGTATTGCTTAAACGCGATATTGCAAAGTTATTTCAGAGGCCTATGGCGTGGATCGTTTGTGGAGTGTTGTGTTGTGTCATGAAACTAGGAAAAACACAGACGTAACTTGCTGGTTGGGACTGTCGGATTTTCCTCTGTTTATTCAATTAATGCGCAGTCAATTGGGTCAAATACCTTGCCAAACATGGCATTTTACAGCAGGAATTATAAAGTTTCTGGGGTCGGCTCACTGTTAATACTTGGGCGAATTAGCATTTATGCTAGGCAGAGTTTTTCACTTCGTTGGGGAATTTGGCTTTATGATAATGGTAAGAAATAATGGAAAAGGTAAATTTACAGTTTGGCATGGCAGTTTCATACTTATAGGTCCGGACTCCAAATAGGAAAATAGGTAAACGGAATTGGAAGTCAGGGAAGGGATTCATCCAAGGTAATGAAGGTTTCTGCTGAATGCCATTTCTCCCATTCACATTAAAATCACCAGTAAACAAACATCAAGCTCAAACATGAGCAACATTGCCGACCCAGAAGAGAACAGAGGGGAAAAAGGGAATCAGGAATTGGAGTTGGTTTTCAAGTCAGGGGGACAACAACAATACAACAACAAAAAAGGTAACTAAGCACATACATGAGCTTTGTAGGAAGAATTGGTTAGAGGTAGTAAAGCAGGAAAAGCATTGTCCAAACTTAATTAGATGTTGGGAGTTTTGACTGGGAGTTCAAACGGGTAAAGCCTAGGGTCCCCAGCCATGGAAGGAGAAGGGAACAGTCTAACATTTCCCCCTCGAGCGTGAAGGTTTTCTTCTTTCATAATAACGCAAAATACTTTGGTATGACAATACCGTAAGACATGGCATATGAGGGTAAACATAGCAAGGGGGGCGTCTCCCCCCCCCTCGTGGGCGTGTGAAGGAGCAAGTCCATATGGGTAGCAGAGGCGATGGTATCGATCCCCACCTCATACAGAAAGACACAGAAGAATATGATAAAAGAGGAAAGGTAACATAGCTACTAACAAGAGTCAACACAACATACTGCTCCCAACAGGGGGCATGGCGAGAAAAGAAACAACATGAATATTAACGTAGCTATTAACAAGAGCATAAACATTGTTTTTTGACAAAGGGCCAAGTCGAGTACATAGCTACTAACAAGAGCTTAAATAAGTCACGGATAAAGAGGAACATCAGAAAAGTGTTAGGGGCGCCAGTAGTAATGCTTTTTGTTATAGGGGTAACTCTTAATATTACGTTAGTTTGGTTAAGACATGGGAATATCATTACACTTTACACTTTTATAACACTTTATGATGTGGTACAACCAAAATACATCAAGAGGACTGGAAAGTCTCCTCAATATCATCATCAGAATTAATGATGATAGAACGACGTGGAGGAACCACTGCGGATAGGGCGCTTACCGGTGGCAAACCATGCAGTCGACGGGAGACACCTTGTGGCCTTGGTTGTGGAGGCGATGAGGGTACTACAGTGTTAGCGTGCTGTTGCAGCATCGGTGGCCTCAGGGGCAGCACTGTATTAGGCGTGTTCTCATCCTCACTGTCTGATGAATCGAGCCTATCCTCGTAGAACGTAACGTTCAGGCTATAAGGGAACCGCTGGGTAGTGAGGTTGAATAGTCTGTAAGCTCGGACTTGGTGGTCGTAGTACAGATGGACGCAGGGGTCAGCTGTCGGGTTATAGGGGCCACGTCGAGTCTTCTCAATATGCGACTAAGCCAGACAACCAAAGCTTCTGTGACGTGTGACATAGGGAATGCGGCCAGACCATCTTTCCAAGGGAGTCTCCCCACCTGGTAGGGACTTTGAGCTAAGGGAATTCCTTGCTTCGTCTGCTGCAGGGGGACAACAACAATACAACAACAAAAAAGGTAACTAAGAACATACATGAGCTTTGTAGGAAGTATTGTTAGAAGTAGTAAAGCAAGAAAAGCATTGTCCAAGCTTAAATAGATGTTGGGGGTTTTGACTGGGAGTTCACACGGGTAAGGCCTAGGGCCCCAGCCATAGAAGGAGAAAGGAACAGTCTAACACCATTCACTGTATGTGAAAGTGGCCAATCACTGTATTTTCTTATATTTTCTGTTCACTGTAGGCTAGTAGGCTGAATAACTTACGCAAGTTATTTTTTTGAAGGTGATTCTATTTAAGTACGTTTCATATTCTGTAACAATGCCAAAAACAGCAAAAGCACCCTACAGTGACGCTGCAATGAAGCAAGCCGTTTCTGCTGTATCATTGGAAGGGATGTCCATATGAGTGGCAGCTACAAAATTTTGAGTCCCACGAACAACACTCAAAGTAAAACTGACTTATCCAAATAAAAACAGCACAATGGGCCCTGCTCCAGTTCTCAGTTCTCAAGAAGAACAATCACTTGTTGAGTGGATTTGCGTATTAGCACATACGGGCTTTCCAATGAAAAAAGTGACTTGCAGGCAAGTGTGCAAGAATTTTTAAAAATTAACCCTCGTGAAAATCCTTTCACTGATGATAGGCCAGGCGACGGGTGGTACAAAGCTTTTCTCAAACGCCATCCAATAATAACAGAGAGGACATGTGAGGGCGTTACTGCAGCAAGTGCATGTGTGTCTGAAGGTGACATCCAGAAATGGTTAAAGAAATAACTGATTATTTTACAGAAATTGGTCAACTTGAGGTCCTGAAAGATCCATCTCGGGTTATGAATGGCAATGAAACTAATTTTAAGTTGTGCCCTGAAACTTTAACAGTTTTAGCTCCTAGAGGGGCAAAAAATGTTTATGATGTGCAGCAAAGTGCAGAGAAAGAAACATTCACAGTTATGTGCACTTTTTTCTCCTTACGTGAGAATGTGTCCTCCACCGATGAGAACCAACGATATTGAAAATGGCGAAACGCTGCATGAATTGCAGGCAGTACCTGTAGTAGACGTACCTGATGCAGCTGCAGCCGAACCTGTAGCAGCCGAACCCAATGCAGCCAATTCCATCGCAGGCAAAACTGTAGCAGCCATATCGTCTCCAATGCAAAATGCTGGAGAATACAATGCAGTTCAAATTTATGCAGAAGACACCGAATATGGTGCAGCAATTGATGGTACCAGGCCTATAGCTACGCTACCAACTGACAACAATTCAGTAATGAATAATCAGTCCCAATCAAGCAATGCAAGGAAAGTAGTTGCCAATCCGCAAATTGGAGATTTTTTAGTGTGGCCAGAAACCCCCAAGAGGAAAGGCAAAAAGCAAGTAGAACGACTGCCATTTGCCATTACATCAGTTCGATATCAAAACATGCTAAAGAGTAAAGAAGACGAAAAGAAGAAGAAGGCTGAAGATGTAGCAGAAAGAAAGCGAGTAAGGGAGACAAAGAAGCTAGATAAACAAAATCAACAGAAATCAAATCCAACGAAAAATCCAAACGTTGGTGCAAGAAAAACATTATTCACTACAGACCTTAACGATCCCCCAGCAGGTTCTTCAACCCAGACAGCTGCACGGCAACAACACCCAATCGAACAAAACTGCTCAAGTCAATTGTTGTTGCAAGTGCCGTAAAGCTGTGAAAACGTACACAAAAGTGTTTTGTTCCTCCTGTAATAAAACGTACCATACCTGGTGCATTCCAAAACACCATCAAGAGCATATACCTAATGATAGAGAGAACGAGTTGTTTTTTGTGCCACAACTGTTTTATATATGATTCTGATGACGACATGTCTTCACTGAACATGTCTGATAATGATGACTAGCCTAATTACCTGCAGGCCTAGCAGAACTATTAGCATAACTATATCAGTAAATCCTTCATTAAAATATTCATCTGGCTTATATTTTGTGTATGACTTAGCATTAACTCTTACTTTGATCATTGTTCACTTGCAAATCATTTTTTTAGCATTTTATATTGGTGTCAATAACTATACAGCACGTGGCCAATCACTACAATTAAGTGGCCAATCACTCTATTGTTGGACAACTTTGATTTGACCTAATATAAAAATATTTAAAATTCGTTTCAAACACTTTTGTGTATATCATTTAAAGGATAACTAAGCATAGTGTACGGGGAAAAACATACATTAATCAGCAGTATAACCCTTTCATACAAGATTGTACTACTTAAATGGCCAATCACTTTCCCGTTTACCCTAGTTGGTGAGAAATTGAGGCTTACTGGTGTATCGATAGCTAGGTCATCAACACCAGCCTCAGTCACAGTGCATGGCCCCGGGATGACACTGCACCACACATTACAGAGATGTTAATCAAACCCCAAATCTATATCTTATTGTATATCTGTACCGTTTCAAAAATGAAAAACCCCGGACAGGATAACAGGATCATCGCACAATTAACATGCTGTGTCTTACAGAAGGTGGAAACTGTAGGTGACGGCAATCAACAAGAACATGATGGAACGTAAGTGGCCAGCGTTACCCAATGACATTCAGGAGAGACAACCCCCTTCAAAAGGAAGCAATGAGTATAGTAATTGTAATTAGTAATATAGTAATTGGTGTGACCAATCAAACGGGATAACACCTCCTCTTCCCGTTGATTGAGGCAAAAAGTCGAGTTCCATTCCAGGAATTTGAAAACCCGCAACTTACTGCCGTCTTGTTTGTTCCACAAGGCTTGCTATCTCAAACGTAGGTCTAGAAAGGCGTCTGAGAGAACAAGGCACAGATCACTAACGGGAGAGCCAAATTAGGATAACTTCTTATGAAGCTATACACTGTGACAAATCTATTTTGAACTACCTGGCCTCAATTGATACACTTCGACAAAAATAAATACAAATTACTAAAACTTAAGATGGCGTTTTGAGGACGCTGTAGAGCAAAATCAGTTTTACAACCCATATGCGCAGGTGGATCTACGATTTTGCAATGGTCGCCACCGTGCTTACAGTTTTCCTATTCAATTCGGTAGTCACTACATAATGTCACATGACGTCACGTGTTCCGAAGCAATAACGAACATCCCTTTCCTACACAGACATAAGTATCCACTGTTTCTGCTTGTTCAGTGATTCTGACTGATGGGTTTAACTGCGACTTATTTAATATCTTTGGTGAGTGATGAAATATATTGGCCTAGCTGTGTGGAATCAAATTCATAATAAAGTTGATACACAAAAAATGTTTTAATGTTGAAAGTAAGGTTATCTAGATGCAAGAATACAGGACCATGGATGTGAAACGTCTTAAAAACCAAGGTGACGGTGGGTAATGCTTTGTCATCCAAAAATAAATGACATATACAAACATAAATACCTAAATTTTGGTCATTACGACATAGAAGCTCTACGTATTCCTAGTGATTAACAATTCTTTTTCTTCGAGACAGTACTGTATTACAACACATGTAAAAGATTTGCTTACATCGGTAAGTATCTATGTCCATGAAAGCGTGCAATAAACAGTGACTTCATTTTATTTGAGAAATAGATTTTAAAGCACTTGAATTATTTATATTCTTAAAATAAGCCAAACAGTCCATGTAGAATTATTAAAACTTCGACGTTTGGAGTTTATCCAAACGCATTATCTCGAATAACGTAAGGCCTTAAAATACCAGGCAGAATTTTTGTAATTAAAAAATTTTGTCGATCCACCTCTATGCAAGAATAACCATGTTTCTTCTTTTTTTAAATTTTAATATGACTTTGTTTCTTTAGGCCTTGTTTTTCTCTTGATAATGGGTTTGAATAAAATGCAAATGTCGATAGTTTAATTAAATCCCTACATGCACTTTTTGGCTCATTTTAAGAATTAGAATTTGTTTTATTTCACGCGAACCAGGAACTATTACATACCTAATTATAACTTGGTTGCCTATTTTTGCAATAGAATGTTTTCCACAAAAATAGCTGCTCGAGTCCCCAATCTTGTTGCGATCAGTAGAGTTTTCCAGCAAGAACAACTGGTCGTTCAAAATTTATTGAATAAATGTAGACAAATTTAATTCCATATGCACCTCAATATAAAACCATACAATTTTAACGTAAATGGCACATTCGATAAAAAATGTGCCTTCATTCTTGGAATAAAAACCTATAAACACTTAAAAAACACAATGACAATCTTGGCCTACAACTATTAACTGACAATAGGTAAAACAGTTAGATTCTTATTTTGTAGATAGCTGGTCGAGGGAAGAGTGTCGTGGCTATCTTGGGTAGAGGAAAATTCTGAATAAGCGCTATTTGGAAGGCTACAAAAACAGCTGCAGCTAGCTGGTAATGCGAGGTTTGGTAAAGTCAGGCCAACTGCTCCATCCTGCTTGGCTTCAATAGATCAGGCTTCCCATCTTTTCCAGAGTAGGTGGACCGACTCTGAAAAAACAGTAACATTGGTACAATCAGGCAAATGATAAGTTACAATATGGTGTCTAGCAATGGCACTCTTTTGACGGGAATTTCTAACATTCTATTTCCACTTTTCCTTCCTTTTCCACACACGAATAAACCAGTTATTTTTCAAGAATTCCCCAACTAGTAAAAAATCGGAAAAATTCTAACGTAATCGTATCTCATCCTACTGTCGTTTTAGTATGTGGCAGTAGCTGTATCATAGCCTTCCCCAAGTTCCTTGGTACCCAAGGTAGCCACGACACTATTCCCGTAACCAGCAAAACTCTGATGATAAGGATCTAACTCTTCTGTCCTATAATAGTCAGTTAACATTTGTCCACAATGGGTGTAATTGTGTTTCATAGGATTTTATTTTTGTTTCAATGAAGGCGTAGTCTTATCCTTACAAACCATTTAAGCCTAAATTTCGTTTAGTAACAGCATACGTGTGGGAATAAAAAATTTCGACCTGCTAGCTATAATATTTTGAAAGTTCTGCGTCTACGTTTATATTAGATATAAAAACAAGAGATGGGCTCAAATTAGAGCCATTATATGTAAAAAAAAAAGAAGAAACTTGTGCTACTCAGCAATTCCTTGCTTAATAGACCTTAGCAAAACCTATGAAAACTACCACATATGACTTGATGCATGAATTTTTGTTTCAGATTTTAGTAAATGTGAACTCCCAAAGGATTCAGGGCCTTGTGCCGGCGGATTTCTACACTATTTCTACAACAAACAAACAGGACTGTGTGATCCTTTCTTGTATGGTGGATGCGACGGAAATGTAAATAATTTCGAATCCGTTGAAAATTGTTTGCAATCTTGTTTCCGGCCATGGCTCGCAGTTGCATATCCCAGCAGAACGAAGAAAAGAAGGAAATAATAACTATTTGTAACGTATGCAGTTTAACTGAAAGTGTGTGAATATTATTAGAGAATGTATATTTTAACATTTCTGCTGCTAAGTCTTTAGGCTGCATTTCTTAAATTTGCAAGAGAAATATATAAGAAAATAAAAAGAAATTTTTACTATTCAAACAACATAGGAATACTTGAGATATGTTAAGAATTTGCATGTAATCTGCATTGATAGCTACAAAAACGCAGGTATTGCTGATAGCCAATAAAGACAGCTATTTCTTGAAAAATACTTTTACCAAACCGTTTCTGTACTTTATCAGAAACTAGCGGAAGCCCGTGCTACGCACGGGTGGTGTTTGATGCACCGTTAAAAACACTGGGATGATTTCCTTCCTCATGTGTTTGTTACGGAATGCGTGTATCCCGTCTATGTATTTTTTCCGTACCCTGGCTAGGAAAGGGTGTTTTTCGTTTGCTTCACTCCCTCATTCAGCGTACCCCTTGTTCCGGAGTTCAAACACTTACATTACATATGATTCTTTCCTGCAAAAATGGTTGGAATACGCGTTTGTACATGTGAAATAAATAAATACGCCTTTGTATACCGGAAATAAATAAATAGGCATTGGAGACATTGTAAGGAAGGATTAAACAAACGAAGCTTCAACAATCAGCAAGAGGGCGAGCGGGCTCATTCTTCCCACGGTAGCAAAGAAAAAGGGCGAGCGACCGACAATGAAAACGGATATGTGCTCTATCAATTACTTGCGGCCGTCTTGTGGCGGCCGTCTTGTGGCCGTCTCGTTGCCGTCCACCCTACGCGACAACTCGACAGCAAGAGGGCGAGCGTGCTCATCCGACAATGAAAACGGGTATGTGCTCTATCAATTACTTGCGGCCGTCTTCTGGCTGTCTCGTTGCCGTCCATCCTACGCGACAACTCGATTTTATTGATAAAGATGTGGATAATTTTATTTTCGGTACTTCCCTAGAAACTACGACGAAAACAAATCATCGCCATCTTTTTTCGGGATCTACCCACAAAATCTTCGTCTTGTCAATCTCGACAGTAACAATTCTCGTTCTTGACTTTTTCTCTTAGAACCTCTTGCTGTTATTAACTTAGTTTATGAGGTGGTTAACAAAAAACTTACCAATAAAATTCACTGTTATTTTTGTCTACAGTGAACATCTCTACTTTTGGTCCTTATTTGGAAGAACTACTTTGCACGCTATCGACTTAATTCACCTACCTAACGATTCCTTTCTTCGTTACGGTTCAGAAATCATAACGAAAACTTACAAAAATGAATTTTTGGTTTTTAAATATTAAAACTCGTTAAAATGCTACTCACAGCCGTACTGATGCCGTACTGTGAGATGCGTGTTCGGAGTGCAACAAGAAAATCTGATTTCGAACAGAACATTAGCAAACGGAAATTATCTCATTCCCAGGAGCAGACGGTGTATATCGATATAGTGGCTGGAATAACAGCCACAGGGGCACACTATTACTAACATAGAAAATTAGTGTATTCAAAAAAGTACGATGAGAGCTTTTGTGAAACAAGGAAGTGGCATAATTTGTTCCTTGTTTCACAAATGCTTACATCATACTATTTCTGATTACACAAATTCGCTATTGTATATAATCGTGCATGCAAATTGCGCACCCCTGTGGACTGTGTTTCATACTGTAAAGAAATATTGCAAGAATTAAAACTACTTACTAGGGTTATTGGTGTTAGCTACATGGAGAAAATGAAGGTAATTTCAGTTTAGTTATGTTCTGGTCGAAATCAGTTTTTTTTTTGTTGCGGTATCACTGCGTAGCATGGAGGTTGCATCTTACTTGTCGTGAGTAGCGTTTTAACGTGTTTTAATAATTAAAAAAAATAAATCTGCATTTGCGCAAGTTTTCGTTATGATTTTTGGAACCGTAACGACGAAAGGAATCGATAGGTAGGTGAATTAGGTTGATAGTTTGCAAAGTAGTTCACCCAAATAATTCCACCACTTTTTTGACAAGTAGTGTGTTTCCAATACTACATCCAATATGTGTCGAGAAAACAATATTTTTCTAGCCAAGGGACCGTAGGATCAATATCATTGAGTCGAGACATACCAAGACTAATAGGGGATTGAAGTTGATACAAGACCAAAAATATTTGTCATGAATGTGCCAATTACTTGGATTGTTATCCTTAAACATATAGAATTGGGCGGGGGGGGTGTGTGGAAAATTCGTGCCATTCAGGCAGCACAAAATTCTTGAATTTTCGAAAAAAATATCACTTTGCATCAGCATTTAATTTATATTGGAAGATCTCTACAAGTTCACTTGATGATGCAGGCCTTTGTTAAACTATATGCCTGTGTTGTAAATAGTCCGTTAAGTTAATCATTACCTAAAAAATCATCATCGTAATCTGAAAAGTAAGTTTTGTGAATAAAACGCTATATTTCATTTTGTCGTTTTTTTTGGAAAACACTGCTACGTCGAGAAATTCGAAATTTTTTGACAGTAGCCAATGCAAGAACAAAATCGTTGTATCAAGACAGGACTAAGACTGTGAGAATGGATATTGAGACACGATCGAGAATAGTTAATCCTTGTCTTATCATGCATATGCACGTATTTGGGAATGGTATTAGTAACAATTGCCATTCCTCTGCCCGTTCGTTTTGAACAAATTCATGATCATCATTATTACTACTATTTACCTAATTATTCTTAAAAAGAGATCACAGTTCTGCTTTTAAATCTGTTAAAATTTTTTATATGTTTTTTTATTGAAATTTGCCTTTTGTGTGTTATTGGTAGCCTAAAAAAACAAGCAAAAAATCTGTTTTCGAGACACTCATGGTACATCAGCAGAAACGTGATTAGTGTTAGTATGATTTCACCATGAGATTGGATTGCAAAAATAAAAATTCAACTTATTAGGACATCCACCCTCATTGCTCTTTCTCTGTATTTTGGTAGCAATAGAGGCATGATTATCTCAACTTTTGGTAGTATAGATACGTGTTTGAGAAATAGGTTACGTGATGTGGGAAAACACACCTACCATCTGCCCGTGATGATCATAAACTGATGCATCACAAACAGCAATCACAAACTGTACTCAAAAAATTAAAACAACTTTGGAAGCAATCAGGGGCTATTTCAATCTTAGGAACCGTCAGGAGGAATCTGTGTGTACTTGATAAGATGCCTCGATGGCCACGAAAGAATCCGAAAATCATGTCGCGGATGACGAAACAAAGATTGGACTAGCAAAACAGGACAAGGCTTGGCCTTCTCAACAATGGAGTAAGGTAAAACACTGTAAAGAATTGGTATTGTTTTTGTTTACCTTACTCTACTGTTGAGAAGCCCAAGCATTGTCCATTTTGCCCAGTCAAGTATTTGTTTCATCATCCGCAACATGATTTTCGGCATCTTTCGTGACCGTCGATCTTTCTTATCAGCTGTACACAGACGCCTCCTGACGGTTCCTGGGCTTGCAATAACCCCTGATTGCTCCCAAGTGTGATTTACTTTTTTGAGGAGAGTTTGTGATTGCTTTGACAAAGTTGCATCAGTTTACGATCATCACGGGCAGATGATAGGCGTGCTTTCCCTCATCTTTTCTTTCGCTTGTGTAACGCTAGTCCACCCTTTTTCTTTGCCAAATTAACCACCAGAGGTGAAGTTGCAATTGTTTTGCAATACCCTTCTGTGTCAAGCTTGTATTTTTCCATAACAACTTGTTTTGACCATGTTCATGTGTACTTAAGAGCTTTCCTTTTGCCCATTTTGATGAATTTGGACGAATTTGGTCGAATTGTACCTAAACATGGTAAAAAACATCAATCAGTAAGTTTAACTACATTTCTCGAAGCCTAAAACTGTTAAAACTGCTAATGTATATCTTTGTAGAACATCGTAATTAGGGAAGCAGCTTAAAATTCTTACCAGTATTGGTGAGAGCCTTCCTACCAGCAAACTGCCATTTGCAATGATTCTTGCGACGTCTGGTGTCAAACTTAGGAAAGCTGCCAAAAAGCTGCCAAAGCTGCCAAAGCTATGTGAGGAGGGATACAGTCTGACTGGGTTGTCACTAAAAGGGGGTTAAGGCAGGGATGCCTGATGGATGTCTTCATTGGTATTCCTGGTTTTATTGAGTGTTGGAGAAGATGCTGATTTAGTTGGATAGGGGTTTTTGTAGGGGGAAGGTGCGGAGGAGGGAGTCCGTACAGCGGTGTTGACATTTGGGGGTGACATCGGGGTACTGGAAGAATGGAAGGAGGGGCTAGATCAGCTGTTAAATGTATGTGCAGCGTGGGGAGTGGATAGGAGGATGGAGTTCATCAGTGAGAAATCTGGATACATGATTTTCGGAAGAGGGGAAGACCAGTGGGCCGGTGGAGGGCGTGAAGAGGTCTTGAGTATGAGGAAGGTGCAGGTGGGGAGGGTGAAGGAGTACGAGTATCTGGGGTGAGGTTGTGTGTGAAGATGAACTACCTGAAGATGATGGAAAAGAAGGTGAGGTGTAAATCAGGAAGGGTCAAGGGAATGATTAAGAAAGTTGCTCTATGGGGATTAACAGGTATAGGATTGCTCAGGAGCTCTGGAAGGGGGTGGCTATCCCGGGAGTAATGTTTGCTGGAGGTGTGTTGGTGTATGGAGGGAGTGCTGGAGGCAGGTGGAGAACTTCCTAGGGGAGTTGGGGAGGTGGGCATTGGGAGCTTATTGGTTTACTGCTGGAGAGGTGGTGACTGGAGAGGTGGTGACTGGAGAAATGGACTGGTCAGGTTTTGAGTCGAGGGAGGCGGTGGCGAAGATTGAGTTTGATAGGAGGGTTAAGGAGATGGAGGAAGATGCTATCGGGCGTACGTAAGTGGGTTGAGGCGACGAGGACGCCGTCGGGGACGTTTGTTCGCGTGGGAGGGGGAGGAACTGGTGGTATAAGGGACTGGAGGAATGGATTAAAGATGTGGACGTGGAGCGATGGACTCGAGATATAGGAAAGAAGTCGACAACAACGAGATTTCGTGAGGAGAAAAGTAGGATGGGGTAGGAGAAATGGTGTCTGGGGGATTGGGGGAATATCCTGTTCTGTAGGGCGAGGGCGGGCTTACTGGATAACAGTGATTTGGCGTGGAGGGCTGGTGGGGAAGATGGGATACGACCTGTGGGGTGTGCGGGGAGGTGGAAGAGACATTGGAGGATGTGCTGATTGAGTGCTGGGGTTTGGAGGACCTCAGAAGTTGAGATGAATGGGGAAGGGAGGGGGAGGAGGCTGTAAGATGGCTCCTTGGGTGGAGGGATGGGGGGAGAGGAGTGGATGGGGTAAAAGGGTGCTCTTGGGATGGAGGAATAGGAGGGGTAAGAATTAGGGGGAGTGGGTTTTGGTGGTTTTGGTTGTTTTGCAGCAGAGGGATGGGCATTGCGGCTTTGGCCAGCACTCTGTTTCAAAAGGGAAGCCCTTAGCATCATCATCATCATCACATAGTGCCACTTAGTGTTGTAAAATGGAGTTCAACACATACTTAATACTAAAATAAAGTTTTAATTTCAGTTAAGTAAACCTAAATAGTCTATGTATGCTTCTATTTGAAAAAAAATGTACATTTTTTGGCGAATCCATAATAATTTGGCCACGACTGTATTTGGCCCAAAAATAGGAAAAAAAATGGAAAAACGTTAAAATAACCATTAGAATACAGTCCTAAGCATATATTGGACGTCAATATTTGCCACTGAACAGCAAAAACACGGAAACGACTTTTTGTCTAATATATCGAAAGGAAAAGAGCAACTTTAAAAGTGGTGATCATTTGTGACAGTTAATGCTAATTCCGGTATGAGAGTTTTGAGATACTGCAGTGGGCATTGTCACCTAGTTTCAAATGACACGGGAGCTCAACTTTAATAATGATGATTTTTTTAAAGTCTCATAGAAATGTCTGGCTAGACTCCTAGAAAAAAAAAGTTAGAAGACCTTGAACTTCAGTCTGCATGGCCACTCTGAAGTGGCTTTGTGAGTGAGTAACCGAGAGGATCATTAAACTTGGACTACATCTGCCAGAATCAAAGTATTAATGAACGTTAAAGGAGAACTAACTTAAAAAAGACAAAATTAAGACATGGCCTATAGTTGTTTAATAAAACCAAAATAAAACAATAACTAAATTAAATAAATAAATAAATAATATTTTCCTACGGAAGGTGGGCAGAACTTCGAAGGATGGTGAGCAACTGATACCAATCCTGAGGTGGGTTTGGGCAGCATGGAGGGATTGATAAAATTATGGAAATCGCTTCAGAAACCGGGACAGACTTAAACCGTCCAGAATACGCTGGGAATCAGACACGGTACTTTTCGAGACTGCTTCCTCGGTCAAGGTGTTCCAAACCAGAACCACTCTAACAACAAAGAAATTTCGGTGGCAGTCCAGACGTGAACCCTGAACCGACAGCTTCCATGAGTGGCCCCGAGTCGATGCCTTAGGACTAACATCAAAAAGGGCAAATCCATGGATAAGAATTCTCATTAAATCTGTAGGTAAGAATAAGGTAAAATTTAAGTCTTCGCAGCTCTAAAAGTTCGAGTCACGCGAGTTCCAACAGTGCTTTGGGTGAATAGTCACGCAGACCACGCAACCCACTGGTATATCTATTTGCGATTCGACCAGGTCGATGTCTTTTAAGAGGAAGGCAGACCATGCTGGAGTTGCATATTCGAGCAGTGGTTGCAACAAATATTTTAAAAGCCCAGATGTTAGTGGACAAATTACCAGAGGTAATACACCTATTTACAATTGCAAGTCGACGGAAAGCTAGTACAACAATTTTCTGGTAATGGAGAGACGACTTCAAACCAGAAGTAAACCAGATGCCCAATCCCATGCCTCAGACAGTGACGGTAGAGTCGTACCATCCAAAAGATAGATATGATACCTATTTTGTAAGCCAACATGGAAAGAGTGGCACTCGGGATTGGATAAAGGTAACTGCCAAGTAGTGGCCCAGTTGATTCCATAACTTTGCAAGCTATAGATGTCAGAGCAATTGGGCGACAATTATTTACATCTGACAGACAACCCTTATTGAAAACTGGTACGATCAGGGTAGAGCGCCATGCAGCAGGGAGATGCCCCTGATGGAACGAAAGTTTGAATATTTTTCTGAGTAGGTAACTAATCTCGGCAGCGATTTGTTAGTAAAAGAAGGAAGAATATCCATCCAGTGGAACAGTGGATAAATTAAAATCACCCAACAGAATATTTGAGTAATTAAGATTGAACGAGTTTACGATAATCTTGCCTAGTAGAGCAATAAGCGAGTCAACATAGCTATCGGACAAATAGAACAAAGTTGATTTTTTTGGAAGGTAAAACAATAAAATATTCCCTCAACACCAAGGGCCACCGAGTCGACTACCACTGAAATGTCGAACCAATGTAAAATCAATAGCCCACCATCACGGGATCAACGGTCCTGTCTCTCCACACCATACTTACATTTCCCCACATTCATTTCATCAGTAATTTGGTGTGTAGCCATGATTCCACAACAAATACCAGATTGTAAAAATCACTCAATATGAGCGCTGTAGAACTACCCATATTTTGAACGAGACTTCTAGAATTAAGTGAGATACAATACAGATCCCCCACTGGCAGGGGTTGTGTTGAATTGGGTTCATTTACCAAAATGGGAGAACTCCCAACTAAATATTTGTGTTTTCCGATAGTGTGTGTAGATGTAGCAGTTTGTACTACAGTATTTCTTTTCCTCAGCTTTTCAATTGTAGGTCGTCATGAGCCGTGAGTGTATGGTCAGTACAGATTTTGCTATCGAGTGACACAAATGTGAATTTTCTATCCAAACACATTTTTCGAAGCAGAATGTTCATATAGGCGATGTATTTGTCAAACTCCCGATGCTGTTTTGCAAGTCGTGGAAAAATACCAATTAAAGAGATCCTGGTTGATTTTCTTGCAGTAATAATAATAATAATAATAATAATAAATTTATTTACGTATTAGGCTACCAAAGACGGGGTCCAATAGGGCAAGCCACTTACATGGTCCGACTTTTACACAAAAGTTACCTGCTACACATTTTGGATTCCTTCATTATATACAATTTTCAGTTTAAAAACACGTTACAGCTAAAAAAAAAAACTTAAAATAACTTGAAAAGCTAAAAAATAATTTTAAATGACTCAAAATATAGTTACAGACTGATACCATCATCGGACTGACTAACTTATTCTAAAATAACCTTCTTTGTAAAAATGTACTAAGACATACCTTTTGTAAGCAATTTTTAAAACCTGCAATCGTGTTAGCTTCAACAACCGCCTTAGGTAGGAGATTCCAACAATTCAACACTCTGGTACTAAAGAAAATTTCCTGGTATCAGTCCTGAATCTGTCAGCAACTAGTTTCAAGGAATGTCCCCTCGTATGGTCTCCAGAACGGTGCTCAAAGAAAATAGTGTAATCGACCCCCAAGTGTCCAACCAACTGGTAGGTCAAATTTAAGTCTGCTCTTAATGGCCATAATTCCAGTTGTTAAGTCGGCTCTTAATGGTCGTAATTCCAGTTGTTCCAATTTCAAAATTCTAAGCCTATCCACGTATGGTATGTGAGAAAATCCTTTTTAATGTTTTTGTAAATCTACGTTGGACTGATTCCAAAAGGTCTATATCTTTTAGAAGGTGTGGGGAATATACCGGGCTGGAATATTCAAGCATTGGACGCACATACAGCTTTAATGCCCAAATTAAGGTTTTTGGGTCACCAGAAGGAAAAAATTTACGAATGACAGAGGCCCTTTGGCGTGCTGATATTACAATCATATTACAATGATCACTAAAAGTAAGGTCCTTTGATACCCAAATCTTTCACAATTTCCACACAAGGTAATGGGTCTATGCCGGCAAGCTAATAATCGAAATGAAAATTTTGTTTTCCTAGATGTAGCACTTGGCATGTCCGGAAACGGCAGTGAGAAAGCTATGAGACTGAATCAAGTTAGGTTAGGGTTTGGGTAGGGCTTACGTACTAGGCAGCCTCCTACATAGGTTGCCCTACGAGGTGCAGCGGTTATCTTGCTAACTAATACGGCAAGGCTACGTTATCCTCGGCTCTTACTCTACTTAGTTGCTAAGGAGGAATTAGGTTTGCAGTGGGAGCATACTCACACAACCAAAGTCCAACCGAAATTGCTACTGCATGAAAATCACATGTTAGTTAACACCCAATTTCTCAAACTCAATGCACTTACACCATGATGGAAAAGTAAAAGTCCTAGTGAGGCCCAAGATTAGCCCTAAAAATCCTTCGCCTAGTAGGCCCGCATTTTAGTCCTAAAAAGTGTCCCTGGCCAAGAAGGGAAGCAGGAGGCAAAATTGAGGAGATGTTGCTGGTTTGAACCCAGCCGATGAAGTGAAGTTTATTTCTTCTTCAATTTAGCATTACAAATTCAACAATGCTACATATGCACATACTCGAGCTCATGCAGCACGAGTAATCAATAACTTTATAACGAGTAGACTCAATACATCATTATCACCCCTAACGAGGGGAATTTAACTAACTAACTACATGGGTAACGTCCATCGAGATACAAAACTTCCTGAATAAAGGCCAACTCCTATGTGGATCGACCCTACTGAATCTAGTTTAGCATCCAAGGCCGCTCCTACAACAATGTATCTCTTACGCGTGTTTCCGTAGTTACGGGTAGTTACGGGAACATTCCAGTCGGATACTCTCGATTTTGGACGGTAAGCCAATTTCTCTCTTATTTAATAATTTATGATGAACAAACCGCGTACCTAACCGCCTACCTGTTAAATTATAGTCACAAAGGTCTAAAACTATCGTAACCATAAAAACTATCGTAACTATCGTAACTCTTATTAACACGTTGGCTGCCGTAATACAAATTTGATTTTATTCCCACGGTGCTTTTGCTATATTTCCTGAGGTTATCGTCATATTTTTGTCCCAAGGGTATCAAAATATTCGTGGTGAAAAGTTCTACATGAAAATAAAAAAATAACCCGTGCATCACCGGTGATACACAGGCACACCAGAGATCGAATTCGTCTGGTGTGCTTTGTGTATCCTAGGTGATGCACAAAATAAAGATGGCGGCTGTGCATCTCTGCTGATGCACATGGCATGCCAAACGAATAATTGAAAGTGAAACTACATACGAAACTAACATTAGGTAATTTTTGTAGTACTATAAATTGAAATAATTTAAAATACCTACAAAAACATTCTAATAAAAATCATTAATTCATTAAAAACATTTGTGTTGGATTACATAAACTTCATTAAAAATTTTTCTTGTGATTTTGTAAAATACGAATTGGTTGACTGAAGGAGGCTAAACCAAGATGGCAGCTAACGATATCTCCTGAACCCATACGGCATTTTATGTTCTTTCCATCGAAAACAATGATTGCAAGAGGAGTGTTTTATAAACAATAGACAGCTGGAAATCAAACACCAGCAACTACAAGAAGTGTTAGTTCTGAAGCAATAGCTGGGTCGTCAACAACAGTCCAACCAAGACGCACGAGCAGAGGTAGATGTCGCACACGTGGAATTCGATCTGTAGCAGTGAGAAGTAAGGAAATTTCGAATGTTCAACCGATTATAGAAAATGTTCGTCGTGTTGTACATCAGAGAGGAGGCAGAATCTAACAATTACGAAAGCCGACACAGCACACTGCAAAAACTTGTGTCTACATTTTGCAATGAATGTGACGGAAAACCAGCGATGTGCCTGAAATTATTTTTCGAAAACAACTGAAAATTTTAAAGTGATCTGATTTTCAATATTTACATAATGTTACTCTTCTCTTATAGCTGACTAATTTTTGCAATAAATATTGAATAATAAAAAAGAATAACACATTTGCTTCTATAAAATGTAAAATTGAGAGAACATTTTTATTTCACTATGGCGTGTGCATCACAAGAATTTACAGTCATTACTGGTGTGCCGCACCATATTGAATTGCATAGGAAAGCATGTGTTGGTGCATCACCAGTGTTGCACAAAGCACACGGTGGCATCAAATGTTTTATGGAAAATAGGCAATTTCCAAAGCTGTGAAAAATATTTAAATGCATGAATTAGCTCGGGCCAAAGCAAAGGGAGATTTTTTAGAATCTTATCAAACTAATTAAAACGCAGAAAGCTATTTTTGAAAGATTCCCATATTTTCATAAGCCATTAGCATGGCTGTGAGTGTGTCTCTCCGGTGATGCATGAGGTACACCTGGTGCGCTTCGTGTGACTCACCGGTGATGCACTTGGCAGCCAACGTGTTAAGCAAATTGCTGTGAACTAAATTATCGTAACTTAACTAATGCACTCGCGATTATGGCTAAAATGTTGGAAACTTTATTTGGGCAAATAACTAACCTAAGAATCGCGACATGCTCCACCCCCAAAAACCCAACAAAGGTCTTGCAACTTCACCTAAGTAGGACTTTCTATGCCTTCACCTAAGTAGGACTTTCTTTCCTTCTCTTCTGTCCGCAATGTCAGACATCTTCTTTTAAGGGGGACGTTGCCCGGAGTATAAAAAGAACCTTCTGTTCGGGTCTTTATCAGTCGGCGAAAATCACTGGTGTGGGCTGTGTGATGATAAAAATTGGTTTTCCTCTAATTTTTAACTGGTAGAGCTATTGGGTCCATTTAAATCACCTCTCCCGAGACAGAACGAAAGGCGTGTAACCAATACTCACCTAATCCAAACGTTGCTGCATTACTTACACCCTATGGCAAGTTGTACAGACCGAAGACGTGAGGAAAACTAGCTAACTTCCACTGTGTACAAGAGGTACTTTTCCACTGCATACAAGAGGTGTATAAAAATTGGATGTGTTAGCTTCCGTCAAAAGCTGTGAGATGAGTCCCTAAAGTTTCTTATGTACCTATCCAATATCTTCTACATGTGTGTTCTTCATGAACTTGCTTCTATATCTTGTAGTGTATCTCATGTCGAGTAAAACTAATGCAAATTACCGACTTTGATACACAGAAACCGCACCTATAAGATTTCTAGTAGACAAACGTGTTGTACTGCTCTTCGTGACAGACTTCCATCGGCATGTTGAAGCATGACTGATCGTACTTTGTTATCTCTTCCTTGCGTTAATTCTACTACTCTTGCTAGTTTCCACTTTCCTCTGGTCAATTTCTCTTCTACTTGCAGAACTACATCATTTAGCTGTATGGGCATCTGTTGTTGTGATGCTCTATGAACTTCGTGAGCCGTCCTAAGTTGCAGCAAGTAATCGTGACGCCACCGCGTCCAGAACCTCTTCATCAACTGTCTTCGATACTTCCATCTTTTGACTAACTTCGAACTGCTTGGAATGTCAGTATAGTATGTCAAACTGTCTGTCAAATGCCCTCCTTGTCTACCAAGTAGAAAATGCGCTGGGGTCAAATACTCGTTGTCAGAAGAATCTTCTGTGACAGGTGCTAGAGGTCGATTGTTGACGACTGATTCAATTTCTGCAAGTGCTGTGGTAAACTCATTTTGCAATAATAAGGCAGATCCCAGGGTACCCTTCAAGTGGTACTTACTTGTACCATTCTTTCGTAAAATTCGCCCCACCATGATGCTCTTGGTGCAATGAATTTCCATTCAATGCCTAAGCTCGTTGCAATTTCTTGTGTTTGCGGACTGTTAACCAAGCGTAGCTTTCTCTTAGCAATCTGTCTACCTTTTTGAAAGTTTGCGCGTTGTCACTCTATACAACTCTGCAACCTCCTCTTCTTGCCACAAATCTTCGAAAGGCCAAAATGAAACTACTTGTACTTTGTGAAGAAACAAGCTCTAAATGTACTGCACGAGTTACCGCACAAGAAAATAAACAAATGTAGGCCTTAGTGACGTCATTCTGCACCTTGATGAAAACTGGCCCAGCAAAATCCACTCCTGTATAATAAAATGGGCTTGACTCCGTGACCTCCTCAATGGGTAAAGGTGCTTCAATCTCACTTGCAGGCTTAGCATTCCATCTTTTGCATGTCATGCATCCACGTATGGCCTTTCTCACCGATTGCCTACCACGTAACACCCATACATCCTTCCGTAACAAAGCAAGAGTAGTTTGAACTCCTCCATGAAGTGTCTTGAAGTGTCTGTCCCTAATAAGTAACTCCACTATCTTTCCACCCTTCAACAAAAACGGATGCTTTTGAGTTTCTGTAAGTCTGGTATACTCTAGCCTTCCTCCCAATCGAATTAGCTTTTCATTGTCTAGAAACGGCTTGAATTGGAAAATACTGGAATCTTTATTTACTTCTGCACTCTTCATTAAAGCTTCAAGTTCGCTTGCAAATTCTTGACCTTGACTGATAAAAATCCAATATTTTTCGGCTCCTTTAATTTCAGTGAATGTTAACCAAGCTGATCTATTGATATCCCTTTTGCGTGTATTGTTTACAAATCGCCTTATCCATGCAGTTACTCGAACCAAATGTTGCCATGAACTATAATTGTCCGAGTTCAAAATGGGTTCTGAACACACATGCATCTGGGTAGTTAAACTACAAAGTTGTTCTTCCGAATTCAGGTTGGAGAAGTCTTCCTCTTGCATTCTTAATGATGGAACATTCCACTGTTGTTCTGGTAATTTAAGCCAGTTAGGACCAGTCCACCATTCTTTATTCTGAATCAACTTGGATAAATCTTGACCTCTTGTAATAATGTCAGCAATGTTTTGCTTGCTGCTGCAATAATTCCAACTGCAGTTCTTGGTAATATTTCCTCGAATATCTTGCACACACCGTGCGACAAACACCTTCCATATGGATGGTACATCTTCAATCCACTTTAAAGCAACCTTCGAGTCTGACCATAAAAATCGTGGAACTTCCTTGCAAGACAATGCATCGGCGATACTGGTTGACAAACGACTTCCTATGAGGCAGGCCATTAATTCCAATCTAGGGATGCTCATAAGCTGCAATGGGGCCAATCTGGACTTGGAGGTTATAAGGCACGTGTGAAAGGTTTGCCCTCATCCGTTGTATACCGGACATAGGATACTGCAGCATAAACTCTTGGTCCCGCATCACAAAATGTATGCAGCTGAAAATTCTCGAGACTACTAACTCCACCGTGGAACCACCGTGGAACCTTAATCTTGACAATTTCCTGCAATTCTTCTTTCCACCGTTTCCAGGCAACTAGTGATTGACTAGGCATGACAGCGTCCCAGTTAACCTTCAATCTCCACAAATCTTGAAGTATGCGTTTGATAATGACGACAAACGGTGCGATAAACCCTAAAGGGTCGAAAATTCGTGCGAGAATCTCTAGTACATCCCTCTTCGTATTTGAATCGGCTTGGATTGCTTTCAACAGATTTGTGTGATGCAAACTTAAGTCGTCTGACGTAGTATTCCAATAAAGTCCTAAAACTTTATTCCTTTCTTCAATTGGTTCTTCTGCTGAGACGAAACCCCTAGAAATCCACAACTTGCAAAGTTCCCTGTCATTAGTGGCCCATTTTGTGAACTGCATACCTCCCTTGGCCATTACTTCATATATCCTTGTAGAAAGTGAAAACGCTCTTTGGGTAGTCTCTTCACCAGTTAGACAGTCATCAACATAAGCTCGGTCTGATACGTGTTTACAGAAGCTTTCATCACTAGAGGGATGAGTCTTGACGTGATGACGAATTGTTGCGGCTAGAAGAAACGGACTGGCTTTCATTCCAAAAAGCACCCTTGTCATTCGAAACACTTTCAACAGTGGGTTGGTTCCACGTTTCCACGGAGTGTCTGTCCAAAGAAATCTTGTGGCGTCTCGATCCTCTGGATGCAAAAGAACTTGCAAAAATTCCTTGGTAAGATCGGTAATAATTCCAATTTTATGCCATCTAAATCTCAAAAGTAGCTCAAATATCGACGGATTGAGATTTGTTCCTGCACTCTGACATCTGTTTAGTGAGAATCCTCCCTCTGGACTTGCTGACGCATCAAACGCAATTCGAGTTTTCATTGTCTTCCTGTCATCTTTGATAATGGCATGATGTGGCATGTAATACACTACGGGATCATGCTTCTCCAAAGTTACTTCCTCACCATGATTGTTGTGAAGATACTCGAATAGTGCAGACTTGTAACGTTCAAACAACTTAGGATCCCTTTGCAATTTCCAAAGTAGTCGACGCATTCGCTCTAGAGCAACTTCTCTTCCAGTGTTTGTTGCAACTTTTCTTCCTTAGCCAGAATGCCACTGTTATCAAGCTCCCACATCTTGGATAAGCTGCTTTGTAACGTGGAACGCTCTTCCAAAGGTGTAGCTATGCACATCGTAACTGTAGGAGACAAGGGTCCATACATTGGAGTACTTCCCTGCAGCATCCAACCAAAGACGCTTTGTGTAGCCATAAGCTTGCTGCTCAATTTCTTCATTTGCCCCGTCATTATGCGCCAGTAATAATCTGCTCCAATCAACACGTCTACAGTAGTAATTTCTCCCGGGGCCATCCTATGGTTCCAACCAGCCTCACTCTTGTACTGCAGAAATCGTTCAATCAAACTTGTCTCCCACAACTTCACACCATGACAAATCTCAGCCACTAAGTCTTGTAATGCAGACATTTTCAAATGGACACCATTGCTCCCAATCAGTGTGAATGGAATGACTTGACTTCTCTGATGCTGTTTACCTCCACCAAACGAACGAATAACGGTTTCTTCATCACCACTAGCTGGTAACCTCAACTGCTGTACAAGACGGGAAGATATGAAAGATCGTTCAGATCCATTGTCCACTAAAATAACGATTTCTTCCGTTCCCTTGGCATGCTGAATCCAAACTCGCATGGTTTGCAGAATGGACACATTTTTCGATCCCTTACATACAGATGAAGCTGCTGATGCTATCAAGGCAGACTGCGACTTGCTATTGCTGCTTGTGGTCACACTCTCTTCTGAAGTGTCACGTGTTTCTTGTTGCCCTCTTCCACTACTTACAGCCAAAGTAGTGGCTTGGTTCTCCCGTTTCTGACATAGCAACGTATGGTGCCTTACGGAGTTACAAATTCTGCAACGAATTCGTTGGTTGCAGGCTTTGGCAAGATGATTTTTCTTTAAACAGAGAAAACAACGACGAGATGTGGCTAACGCTGAACGACGTTCCTGGTTGCTAGTGTACTTCGTGCATGCCGTTGAAGTATGTGTGTTGGCTTCGTTACAAAAATAACAGTATGACTTAAACTCCTTGCGATTAGTGTCCTGACTAGCGACTTCTTCTGTAGTAAGTAAGGCTGAGGATGACTTGAAATTGAAATCTTTCTTGCGTGCAGCATCTGATGAAGGAACACCCTCCTTTAATTGTGCAGTGCTGTATGTAAGCTCAATGCCCTTTAATTCCACTTTCACAAAGTCCACCAATACTGTCAAATCGTAAACTGCAAGACCTTTGTTTTTACGATGCCACTCACGCACTATAGGATTTGGTAGATTCCTCAAAAGAATAGGACATAACAACGATCCCATAGCTGTAACGTTTTGACCCAACACTTCTAGAGACCGAATGTGCTTCTGGAAATCTTCAATTAGTCGGCGAAGTTCCAAGCCCGTGTCGATTCTTGTGACTTTCTTCATTTCCCACAACTGTCGAATGTGCTCGGATACTAACAATTGCTTGTCGCCATACTTCTCCTTGAGTAATGTCCACGCAACATCGTAATTGGCAGCCGTTAATGACAATCCTGCAATCGTTAAACTTGCAGACTCCTTCAGTAAACCACGCAAATAATTCAGCTTGTCCACCTTTGCTAAATCTGGGTTTGCATCAATTCCAGCGGAAAAAGCATCAGAAAAACGTTCCCAGTCCGCTACTGTCCCATCGAACTTTGCAATTTATAGCTTTGGCAACTTTGCGCTCTTGGTACCACCAGTTTGAACGTTTGCCGCCGGCCCACTCTTTAAGAATCGATTTGCTTGCACCTTCGAGTCAATAATCAAGTCATTGAATGCGTCATTGTTGGTAACTTCGGCGACCACATCAGCGGCCGAACTTGCAACTTCTAGCTGTTCGTTCACCAGCAACAAAACTGCCTCCTTCACCTTGATTTTCTCTAACAATGTCTCTACCAACAACTTGTCATTATTAGCTATTGCCTGAGTAACTTCGTTAATTAGCTTGCTTAGAATAGGGCGACGAGCTGACTATTCTTTAACTGTGCAAGATCCATGACTGAACGAACTGGAAACGAACGACAAAACTACAACTACCAGTTTCAAACGGAAAACAAGTTACAACCGAACTCTGATCGACCTTCCCCCTAATGGGGAAAGTCAATCAGATGCCGCAATAGCGACACTACCACTAAGAGGAGTGAGAAGGGACATCCTAGCACGACTACCACCAAACTGTCTTCCAGTCAAATTCTCAGCAAACCCAAAGGACACAAGATCAATTCCCCTTCAGTTCCCTCAGTTCCCCCTACCATGGAACGTTCCCGGGTTTCGGCACCATGTCCGGAAACGGCAGTGAGAAAGCTATGAGCTGAATCAAGTTAGGTTAGGGTTTGGGTGGGGCTTACGTACTAGGCAGCCTCCTACATAGGTTGCCCTACGAGGTGCAGCGGTTATCTTGCTAACTAATACGGCAAGGCTACGTTATCCTCGGCTCTTACTCTACTTAGTTGCTAAGGAGGAATTAGGTTTGCAGTGGGGGCATACTCACACAATCAAAGTCCAACCGAAATTGCTACTGCAAGAAAATCACATGTTAGTTAACACCCAACTTCTCAAACTCAATGCACTTACACCATGATGGAAAAGTAAAAGTCCTAATGAGGCCCAAAATTTGCCCTAAAAATCCTTCGCCTAGTAGGCCCGCATTTTAGTCCTAAAAAGTGTCCCTGGCCAAGAAGGGAAGCAGGAGGCAAAATTGAGGAGATGTTGCTGGTTTGAACCCAGCCGATGAAGTGAAGTTTATTTCTTCTTCAATTTAGCATTACAAATTCAACAATGCTACATATGCACATTCTCGAGCTCATGCAGCACGAGTAATCAATAACTTTATAACGAGTAGACTTAATACATCATTATCACCCCTAACGAGGGGAATTTAACTAACTAACTACATGGTTAACGTCCATCGAGATACAAAACTTTCTGAATAAAGGCCAACTCCTATGTGGATCGACCCTACTGAATCTAGTCTAGCATCCAAGGCCGCTCCTACAACAATGTATCTCTTATGCGTGTTTCCGTAGTTACGGGTAGTTACGGGAACATTCCAGTCGGATACTCTCGATTTTGGACGGTAAGCCAATTTCTCTCTTATTTAATAATTTATGATGAACAAACCGCGTACCTAACCGCGTACCTGTTAAATTATAGTCACAGAGGTCTAAAACTATCGTAACCATAAAAACTGTCGTAACTATCGTAACTCTTATTAAGCAAATTGCTGTGAACTAAATTATCGTAACTTAACTAATGCACTCGCGATTATGGCTAAAATGTTGGAAACTTTATTTGGGCAAATGACTAACCTAAGAATCGCGACATGGCATTTTTGAAGGGCCAATTTTATTTGCCAGTTCAAGGACCAGGATTGCAGATTGTAGAGTTCTTTTTGGAGTAAAAAGTGTGTGTCGTGGTCAACAACCCTACCAAACTGCTTAACATCATCTGCAAACTTCTGCAATGTAATATTATAATCTGATGATTTAAGATCATTTATAAACAGGATGAAGAGGAGTGGTCCCAAAACCGAACCCTGTGGTACACTACTCGAAACGCTTACTGGATCAGACATAATGCCGTTTAGCTCGACCCACTGGGTTCTACCAGTTAAAAAGTCTGACAGCCATTCCAACAGTTTATTTTTAAAACCAAAATTGTGTAGTTTATGCAACAGTTTGCTATGGAATACAGATTCGAATGCTTTTGCATAATCCAAGTAAATAATATCTACTGGAATTTTGCGGTCAATTGCTGATGTCCATTCTTCCAAAACACATAAAAGTTGTATTACTGTTGATCTTCCCGGAATAAATCCATATTGGTCATTTACTAAAAGCTTGTGTTTTTCAATATGGTTTGTCATGGTTTCTTTGACTACCATTTCAATCACTTTACATAATACACATGTGAGCACGATTGGGCGATAATTTGCTGGGTTTGAAGTCTCACCGTTTTTATAAATTGGAGATATTTTACCAGTTTTCCACGCTTAGGTAATTTACCCGTTTTGTTAGAGAGTTCGGCAATCCACGATATTGGACACAAACTTCATTTTGAATTTCTTTAAAGAAAAAAGCGGAAAAACCATCGGGAACTACTGCATGACTAGATTTCATTGAAGTGAGAAATTTCAGAATTTTTTCTGCAGTACTCGTCGGCATTTCACATTCTATACGGCAACTATTGTTGAAATTTAAGGGATATATGTTATTGTCTACAGTAAAATTTTTAGCAAATTCCGCGTTTAAGATGTTCGTTTTTTTACATGTATCCTCAATGCGAATATTATTTATTTTAAATGGGGGAATGGACCTGTTGCATCCTGATTTACCTTTTATAAATTTGTAAAGTGAGGTAATGTTACCCTTTTTAATTAGGTCCCATTCCAATTTTATTTCATAATTGCGTGTCAATTTGGAGTATTTTTCCTTGCAAGTATAATAATTTACTACGTTCTCTTCATTACGTTCCTTCTGATACTTTTTCCAGAGTTTAAGCTTTGATCTAGCAAGTGTCCTTATACAGTATGGAACATATATTTTATGCATAGCACGATGCTGTTTTATATTTTTTGCGTGTTTCCTGCTGTTTGCCATGCAAAATGCACAAGTTATGTGTATACATCCCGTCAACATCAGTATGTTGGAGTAACTCGGATGTCCATGAGATTTTACTTAGTTCCGATTTAAGAACTTCAAAGTTTAACTTTGGTTCATGTTTTTGTTTAACAACGGTAGCGTTTTGGATATTACATGCCATTTTAAACGGACCATATTGTGGTCACTCATGCCCAAATGATCGAGTACTTCTACATGAAATACTGTTCGATTAGTTTCTGCTAGAATTAAATCAAGAATGTTTTTTTTTCCCTGGTTGGGGCCTCCACCAAATGTGTCAACCCCAGTTCCGATACATAATCGAGAAAATACTGACCGTTCCTATGGGTCGCCGAGGGAACACTCCAGTCAACAAAGGACATGTTGAAGTCTCCAAGGACGATAAATTCAGCAACCTTAGTTGAGTAGTAGCCACTAATATCACTGCATATTTCCCTGACCGCATCAGCATTACATTTATCTGGCAAATAACCAAGCACAAAAGTGAACTCCAGCTTTAAGTACATCAATACATAAGGATTCGCTATTGTTGCTAACACCAACACTTATACATGATATATGGTTTTTTCCCACCATCAATAACCCACCTGCATGACTACCTCTATCCCTACGAATAATTGAGTATGGCAATCCTCCCACAATCAGGTTTCCTGTATGCTCGTTGTTAACCATGATTCTGTTACAAAAACTATATCAAAAGTTTCAGATGATAGTAGTATGATAAAAGATTGTAAATTTGCGTATACGCTTCTAGCATTTATTAAAATGCACTTTAAAAACCCTGTCGAATCGATATTTTCAAGAGCTGACTTGCGGTTTGCATCTAATGTAATGGGTGCACCCATTAAAACCCCCAGTTTACCTGATAGGTAGGATTGACAATTGTATGCGAAATCTCGTTCGACAAAATCAGTTTCCCCGATCTTGTGCTAAGTCACCTCTTCCATCAAGAAGCTGGTTCCACACAGAAACGAACCCAACATCAAGTGACGAATACATACGAAACAACTCACAGTTTGTACATATACGTAAACCTTATGAGTATTTTGACTTCTTGTTTTTCGTGGTTTGGGTAACAGGCCACAACAGATGACCTTGGCACATGGTTTTAACTTCCACACCCTAAGAACAGCATTTTTTATATTTTGAACAATATCCCTCGGATTATCCACTTAGACATTGTTCCCACCAACACACAGTACAACTGTAAGATTTTCTGGTTCATTTTGTGGTAACATATTCAATTTGTCGGGTAATTGTTCAGCTCTAAGTCCCCGGTAAGTCCACACAAGAGGGTCACCCAGATTTTTCCAAGGTCGTAGATTTCGTGCATGCGAGTCTCCAATCACCAAAACCCTTTTATTTCTTAATGACGCCGGTAAACCGTCTGGCTCAAGGTGTGATTTCTGTATCACGTGACCTTTATTTCTTTCAAAATTTGTATACAAATTTGGGCCTCCACAAGTTGGATTTTTTTCTCAAGCCACATTAAATGATTTTCACTGGCTTTCTTCTTACAAGTTTGACCAATGTTTGCACCACATTTTTTCCCAGCTTTTGCAGATTCTAATGTTTGGGTAGTAAAGAAGCTATTTTGCTTTGCTTCACAGTTATGCTTATCAACATGCATGTCTTGTATTTGCCGGATGGGTTCAATATGGGTAGACGCCACCTCGACTTCTCCACGTTCAGACCGCTGTAGAACTGTATTTACATTGAATTTTTTGATACCTGCAGCAGTAGATTCGGGTGGTTTGCATCGTTGCCTCATCTCACACACTGTCTTTGACAAACTATCAAGTATGTTTTAACCTAGCCGATTGCTTTAATACCACGTTCTCAAGTTTAGTTTCAAAGGTTAATAGGCTGATTTCCATAAATTCCTTGAAGGAGTCAAGAAACACGAATAAGGTGTCTCTCAGTATATAAATTTGTTAACTCTATTTTTCTTCTATGCTTTTACCATGTTTACATTTACACGTATCTTCTCTTGGTTTTATTTTGGGGTTTTTGTTTTCCTTACAGTTTGGAACCTGAGGTTGTAGACCCGTGTTCAAAGATTGTGTAAGGAGTAAGTCAACCTGCTCATTCGGTGGTCGCATTTCATGGCGATGATGCTGCGTTGCAACCTCAACTGAAGCTTCATGTAAAGACATGTCCGGAACTGCAACCAATAACCTATCCAACTTCATGTTTATGGCCGTCAAGTCCAAATCCCATTCTTTTTTATCTGCACCTTGATATCTCTTAACTCTGTCAATCTCCATGCCAATATTTGCAATTGATCTTGACAACTCATCATTAATGTTTCCCACAGCAGATGGTTTTCCATCAACAAGTGATTTGGACAGTTTATCTCTGTAGTTTATGCTTTGGTTTTTACACTCATGAAACAAGCAGTTTGCATCAAACAAGCAGTCTCGTACTCTTCACTCGCGATGGAGGAGTCACGTGAGAGGCTGAGAGGCACAGACTATGGGTAATAGACGATGGTAATACAAGGGGCAACTAAATTTAACTGTCTTTCTAGATGGAGGCAGGAAAACTGCTGGAGTCAGTTTTAAAATCACTTGTTTCATCGAACAACTGTTGTGCTTGGCGTGTCGATTTTTTCCTCGTCTTCGCCTCGTGACAATTACATTTGAAGACAGTTTGCTAAAAATTTTCCTCTTACGCATTTTTTTCGATGTCTTGCAAGTTTTTCCGGTTCAATAGGGGTGCTCCTACTCATCATTAGATTTAAATTTAAATTTAAAAGTTCAAAAAGTGTAAAAACTAATTTTAATAAAAAAAAAAAAAATTAAAATTAAAAAATGTGTTTAAAAAAAAAGTGTAGGTAGTGAGAATTGAACCAGCAGTCAACACGTGTCCATTATGGCCGTTCCCACAAAACGAATGTAAACACACCAAAACAAGCCTAATATCACTGTTTACACAAAAGTTTCACCTCGCCTAATGCACCCTCAGTGTTCTTGGCACATTCACTCACCCAAAACTCATAAAGTGTGATGTCAAACGGGTCTGGTTTCAGAAAAATGGGGACAATGTGGGCACCACGCATTTTGCCCTGGTTGGCCTAATTTTTTTCACTTTCTTTCTTTCAAATACCTTTCCACACTCACCACATTCAAATGGCCTCTTCCCAATAAAACCAAGTGCATACTGCATTAAACGAAACTACCGTGTACAGGCCTTTCCACACTCATCCTATTTAAATTCTTACCACACGCGCACACGCGTTTACTGTTATCTGTGTTGCTAATGCAAAATTCAATCCACACAAAACACATCAAAAGGTTTCTATCTACTGTGATCAACGGTGTTCTGCGTTAAGCAACCCTCTAGTGCATTAGCTCTTCCACACTCACCACATTAAAACGGTGTATTTCCGGTATGTGCAAGTGCATGTGTCGTTAAATGGAACTTCAGAACCAACTTCTATTCACACTCACCACATTTAAACAGTTCTTATCCACTGTGCTCACCACGTGTTGCGTACAGAAAGTCGTGTGTACAAATAAGTTCCACGCTAACCACATTCAAACAGCTTCTTCCCACCGTGTGCAAGTGCATGCAGCATTTACAGAAACTCCGTGTAAAATATTTCCACACTAAGGTATTGAATTGGTTTCCTACCACAGCACACAAGTACATGCAGTGTAATCAGTGATGATGGATCAAAAGCCTTTCCACACAAACCGCATTAAATTTGCTTCAGACTAGTGTCAACAAGAGAGTACCACGTTAGGCGAATCCGGTTACTAGTTGTACCACACTCACCATATTCAAACGGTTCAACACCTGTGTGTACAAATGTATGTGTAAAATATTTGTTTACATTCAGAATCCTACTACACTGCTTCCAACTCTCTGTTCGTACATATGCAGCATCACACAATTAGCACTTAACCGAAATGAATGTTACAACGCGCTGTTCGTGAATAAGCAGCATAACACAATTTGCACTATGAAGGCCTCTCATCACAATGATTGTTACTACGCTGTTTGAAACTCGCAGTTCGAGCATATGCAGCATCACACGAATAGCACCTAAAAGGCCTTTCACTGCAATGAATGCTCATACGCCGAATGTCACTGTACTGCTTCCGTGTTTCGAGTCGTTTTTGCTCGTTCGTTTCACGCACTGGAGTTATTGTTTTTAGCACGTTTAAACGTTTAAACAACCTACTGTTGGTCCTTTAAACAACCTACTGTTGGTCCCGTCTCGTTCTAGCTGGGTTCGTAGGCATTCATAAGCTCGTGGATTGCATCAGATATATTCACAAATTGACAAAATTACTGGAGCGTATTTTTCAACCATGGGAACGTCCATCTTGCTTCTTCGTCCCCAGTACGGATAGAATCTGTAAAATCACGCAGTTGAATCACAATTCGGTTTGGAGAGTCAGAAAGCAAGTTTTTTTCAGCAGCACACCCTATAAGTGAAGAATTCGAATCACTATCAGTAAGAATTTCAGAAAGAATGGAGTAAAGGTCCTGAACTTCAGCACTAAGCAAAGTTCCAAGTTTTTGTTTTGGGATGGTTCCCTTCCCTAAGTGAGCCTACATGAGATCACCCACAATTGAGGGTGGCCCAGTTCACTTCAAGGTTGAGTCTTCGTGTGAGAGCGGTGGCAGAGTTTGGTGAGTACTTGAGAGGCCCCCGTCATTGTGTTCACCATGGCGAGCGTGAGCACAGTTTTTTAGATTGCATAGAATAGAGATGGATCGTTTGGTGTAGGATCAGACTGAACATTGGTCTGATGTTCATATGATGATACCAGGTTTGAAACTGGTATTACTTTTTTCTTTCCATGTTTGTGGTTTGTTCCATGTCGCAGCATAAAGTTTTTTGTGTAGCCCATCACTACAAACTGGGGTGATTTTTTAGTGCGATTACGCGTAATTATAGGGTTATCTAAACGGGCAGATAAAAATTCCAATTTGCCTTAACTTGTCATGGATAAATTGGCAGTTAGTCTTGTACAATCGTTTGAGGTCCTAGATAATGAAGTAAAATTGCAAGGGTAGACTGCAGGGGTTTTGGAAATTGAGTTCACCAGGAGTTCTGATACGATTTTAGATTTCTGCGAGTGGACACCATAATGGTCTTCCAGTAAACTAAACTTGGTTTCCAGTTCTGAATGGAGTTGTTTTGCTAGGCCGGAAAGGAGTTGTTGTTTAGTGAAAGAACTTGAAGACCTTAAACCTAAATAGGATTTGACATCCGTAAATTGAGTGTCGATTACAAGTTCAACCAGATTTGGAATAGAGTTCACCTTAGCATCGATATCTAACAAGTCAATATCGTTTTCCAGACTAAAATCTTCAAGATTGTTATGAAGTTTTGTAGAGAGGGTATTTAAGTCCGGTAAGTTCATGGGGTGCTTAAATTATCGCCAGGATTCCCAAAAAGAGGAGTGTAGTCGTCATGGTGCGGACGTCCCTGGCACAAACAATCAGCACGTGAAGGAGATTGTAGATTGTCAAAATATAGAGCGTATCGCTTGTCACATGTGTTATTATGCAATTGTTTATCACCATTAGGCCTTTTTTTGACAGAAGAATATCGTCAATAGAACTCTGAGAGGGACATGGAGACTTCGTCCCATACATTGTTGTGCAACACGAAAAAGCCCAATTTTACCTGGGGGGGGGAGGTCCAAATTGGTTTCTTTTGCCTAAGGAAAATAAACACTACCTGTAAATTTAATTGCATTTAGTTCCTGAGTGTTCGTTACCCTGGAGGATTTTAAACTCTCTAGATACGCCCAGCCCAGACACCCACCTGCGCATGCGCGTGTCCTGTCCAGCGCGCGCAGGCCCTCCATAAATAGAGCTACGGCGTCAGTCAGCCATCTACTTTTCCTCACGATATGTCAGCCATGAGGGTCACTCGAGAGGGGAGGTTGGGTGGGTATTTACAGGTAGTGTATACTTTCCTTAGGCAATAGAAACCAATTTTGACCTCCCCCCCAGGTAAAATTGGGCTTTCTAATTGCCGGTTGAAAAATATCCACTACCTGTAAATTTAATTGCATTAAGAGCTGACCTCGTCAGTAAAGGTGGCGAGCACCATCATGACGGGCCCCCAAGGGTGTGGGTTGGGTTCCCAGTGACAGAGTTGTGGTTGATTGGTTGCAGGAACAACATTCTCTGGTCACGGCCGACTTTCTGCGCAAGGCAGTCGGAGTGGGGAGGGAACTTTCAATAGCCAAGCGAGTTGGCGAGGAAGTTCAGGCGAGTTTTCCAGATTCCATGACTTGATTGGTTTTCGGTTGATGGTTTAATGATTTGGCAGAGTTGCAGTAGAAGTTCACAGCATGTCAGTGATTGTGGCCGTTAGGTTGTTGAAGTATATAGTACATTGGTGTTGAGGTTTGTTGTTGAGAATTCGAGCTTCGGAGGGGTGAAGAAGCGGAAGACCATTATGAATTCAGATCAATCGATATAGATGCTCTGAAGCGAGAAAAGGTGTTCAAGGAACAGTGCATCAGCTGTGGATGGGTGCTTTGATTAGGAGCAGTGAAGTCGGTTGAAGGGATTGTGAGTTTCTGATGATGGATGAAGCGTGAAAAGGGCTTAAGTGATTGTATGATGCGTGAAATGTTGCAGAGTTGGGTCCATGAATGTTGTTCTCCAGAGTCATTGAGATTGGAGCAGCAAGATCGGGAAGTGAACGTTAGTATCTGGGTGGACCAAGGGAAAACCTTGAAGGGTAGCATGTGAAGGGGGCGAGTGCCAAGCACACTCTCATGAGTGTGAGTTGTGAAGATAAAGATCAAGGCTGAGTTGAATGCAGAGTTGAGAATGTCGTTAAGGTCCAGTTTGACTTGGTGGAAGTGTGATGCTGCCAGACTATTGGGTGCGAGGCCACTAGTGGCAATGAGTGATGCGAATTGATGATGAACCGCTGATTGTGGTTCGGAAAATTCGGGTTGCAAGTTGGCGAGGACATCCAAGCAGATTTAGTGTGGTTAAGGATCCCTGTGGTTAGTCATGGTGACAAGGTGATTCGTCATGGATGACAGATTGTAGAGTCAAACAAAGATATTGGATAAGTCGAATTCCCAAGATTTGGAATGAACGAGACTTAACCAAGGAATGTGAGGCGTAAGGCCGAGTGATTAAAACATTAACCAGCTGGAGTTTCTCCAAGAGACCAGGTCGTGGAAGGTGAGCAAGAAACGGGAGTCTACGTTAGTGCTAAGGAGTTTAGCTTTGTCGTCCACGATCAAGTTAGGTTAAAGTGACGGGGGAGTCGTGAAGAAAATTCAGCTTCATCATGATGCAGCAGGTGGTTAGCGATGAAGACGGATATATCCATGAGATTGAAGAGTCGTGAGACCATGGCGGTCACAGTGGTGTGGTGTGATGGATTGGGGTACCGTAAAAGAAAAGACCATCATAAACCGGTTGGTGACGGTTAGCTATAGTGACAATGCGTGCGTGTTGACGGATAATGAACACGTAGGTCGACGAGAATGAAGTTAGGGGTGAACGTCTGTGACGGGAGCTCGTGGGATGGAGACGTTGCGGGATTTCATCCAACCATGTGAGTGAACATTCATTCAGAAAGGGTCGGCTTTTAGAAGGAGACCTTCCCTCCATGAAATCGAGCCGAGGTGGTGTGAGGGAGGTGAGATGGGACGAAGTACGGGCAATCATGTGAAGTCTCACGCAGTGGTGCCAAGGAACGAGGCAGAAGCCAGGTGTAGGTACAGGGTTGGCGTTGCATTGATACAATTGTGTGGTTAGTTCATAAGCTTCGAAGGCAGTGCCAGGGTTGTTGTCCCGGTGAAGATGGTTGATTGATCGAGGAGGCCGGGTTAACGGTGAGAAGGGTGGATGTCAGCAGCACTCGGTTACCCCCGACGGATGAACAATCGAGTCCGAACGGGCCCAAAGCAATGTGACTTCAGAGGACGGACGAGAACCGGTGTATTCAGTATGGTTTGTTGTGGACAGCTTCGATGTTTGAACGAAATGCAATGAGTGGCGCGGAGAGCATGGTGGTTACCGGAGGGCTTGTAGATGACGATCAGGCTGGTGGACCATGAGCAATAGGCGGACGACGAATGGGCGTGCGGGTGGCAATGGTTTTGAAGGTCGGCCAAGTGAATGGTAAGAGGGTGCACGAATGTAATGAGCTTGAGCGGTAGCGGGCTAGCGAACAATGAGCGGAACCACGAACGAAGATGGGTTGGTCCAAGTGGTGAAAAGCTGACAGCTGCAGAACGGGGCAGGTCAAGGATGTAAGAGCGAACAATGAACGGGAGTATGGACGTAAAAAGACTTGAATGGTAAGCAGGGTGCCACAGAACGTAAGGAAATGACGAACGTCAAGTTGGCTAGTTACGGGAAAAAACATGTTGAAGATGAAAGTCGGCAAAACAAAGCCGGCATGTGGTGACGAGTAGCTAGATTGGCTAACAATGAGTGATGCCGTGAGCTTCAAAAACGTGAAGACGAGCAGGGACAACGAACGATGCATGAGCTTCCTATGGCGAGCGTGAACGTGAACGAGAAGGAATGACAGACAACAGGAACGAGTAGGGCAAGGCATGAACGGTGGCCGGACCAGTGATGGAAGAGGTGTCTCACCAGTAGATCTTCAGATTGGCCTGTAAGGCGAGTGGGTGCATGTTGATGAGAGGGCTGCGGGTGACGAACGTGCTGTGAGCAGCGAACGGCTTGAAAACAGTCAGGCCCGAGAAGAGATTCTTCAGCTAAGCTGCGAGTGTGAAACGATAAAGAGGAACAGTGACAGATCTGGTGAACGCATCACTTGCTTGATTGTTGTGAACGGGATGTCTGGAATGATGAGAATCTGTGTTCAGCAGGACGTCGAAGGGTGTGATGAGCGTGATGAGCTGGAAGGCCGAGAAGAGAGAAGTCTTCCGGGAGAGGGCTGCGAGGGTAGCATCCATTATGAGGTAAACGGTGCAGCCACAATATCCCCGATGTGTCAGAGGTGAGTGGTTGACAATCGGGTGAACAACGAAGAATGAAGTGTTTGACTTGTGGAAGTCATCATCATTTATGTGGAGGTATACCTTCCTGAAGGGATGACCTGCAAAAGAAGAACGAACGCACCTAGACTTCGTACGAGTGAGCGGCGAACGAGCAACGAGCGAGAACGAACGGGAGTCCTCTTGGTGTAGTGGCGAACGGGCAATGGTCGCCCGGTGACAATGTTGACGCAGCGACGGCATGCACGGCAGCAGCGGCGGCAGACGTCGAGCCCACAGTCGGCGAACGGAGGTCTCTTGCCGGCTGATGGAACAGGATGGCGGCGGTAGAGCAAGCGAACGACGGCTGCGAGAAGTGATTGCGAAAGTAGCAGCAGAGACAGCAGCATAGATGGTGTTGATTGCAGGACGAACGGTGCAGTGAACAATAACGAACGATGCCACGAACGGCGGACACATCTTCTTAAAGAGGAGAGTCCTTTGTTAATAGAAGACCACAGCGAACGAACGAGCGAACGAACCGATGAATTCTTTGTGTAGCGTGGTTCAGTGAAAACGGGAACGACGAACAGGAACGACGAACGGAAGACCTCTTCATGTAGTGGTAGGTCTTGCGACCGGCAATGACGAACGATGAACGGGAATGACGAACGACAAACGACGAACGGGAACGACGAACGGAAGACCTCTTCATGTAATGGCGGGTCGTGCGGACGGGAACGACGAACGGGAACGACGAACGACGAACGACGAACGGGAACGACGAACGACAAACGATGAACGGAAGACCTCCTCATGTAATGGCGGGTCGTGCGAACGGGAACGACGAACGGGAATTACGAATGACGAACGGGAAAGCACGGGAGTCTTCCTTGTGTAGCAGGTGAGTGGCGAACGACGAACGGTGAACGCTTCACTTGCTTGGACCTCTTCACTGGATTGAGAACGACGAACGGAAGGCCACTTCATGAAGTGGCGGGTCTTGCGAACGGGAACGACGAACAGGAACAACGAACGGGAATGACGAATGACGAACAACGAACGGAAGGCTTCTTCGTGTAGCGGCGGGCGAACGGGGGCGACGGTAGTGATGTTGACGCGGCGCCGCTGGGGCTTGCGTTTGAGCTTCCAGACAGACGAACGATGCGATGGTCTTCAAGACTGACGAGCGGCGAACAGGAATGAGCTCAAGGCCGACAGACGTGAGCATGAAGACGCACAGTGCGATGAGCTGCAAAGACCGCTGAGCGGCGACGGGAGCGGTGGGCGGTGCGATGAGGTTCAAAGTCCGACGAACGGGAACGATGTGATGGGCTTCAAAGATCGGCGAACGACGAACGACGAACGAAAACCAAGATGGTGGGTAACGGAGCGAAGCAACCGTGACGGTTGCGTGGAGGAAAAGAGATGGCTGGCTGACGCCGTAGCTCTATTTATGGAGGGCCTGCGCGCTCTGGACATGCGTGTGTGCAGGTGGGTGTCTGGGCTGGGCGTATCTAGAGAGTTTAAAATCCTCCAGGGTAACGAGCACTCAGGAACTGAATGCAATTAAATTTACAGGTAGTGGATATTTTCCAACCGGCAATTAGAAAACAATTTTTATTTAAAAAAAAGGAAAACGGCAAATTCGAACCAAGATCAAAATGCGCAGCAACCAAGGTGGCCGTACCCATATGAACACAACTGGCACAATCTGGAACGGAATTTAATCAACCGAAACAACAATTTGAGACCTCCCAGAACTGGGAAGCGCCGACAGTCACTCCACGGAAGCTAGAGCTGTATTATGCATAGGGGCAATGTTATACACAGGGATAATGTTATGCATAGTGGCAAAATGGAGTTCAGTTTAATGAATGTGGTAAGCAATATTATAAAACCATAAAGATTACAAACAAAAAAGGAAAAATTATACATCACACCCAATGGACTCATCTTTTATTCGGTAGTGACCGTTTGGCATGTGGGTTATCCCAGTACTAGCCATCCAACGTTTTTAATCGTGTGCACTCAAAGACTGTATGTTTTGAACAATATTGCAGATATTATGTTTCAGCTTCTGATATAAAGAGACTAACGCCTACTAAAATTACATAAAAAACACAATGGTCGTTCAGTGTTTCGGGATTTACTTCATCCCATTGTCAAGTGCTCGTTACCAGAAATTCTTTTCCTAGTTTTCTGATTTTTTAGAAGACTTTTACTTTATTTTTTCCCTAAGGCTCTGTTTGCCCTATAGTCATACAAAAAAAAACCTCCTTCACAAAGCTATTTAACATCCTTTTGAATTTTTTGACTAAGCTGGGTGGATTAGTTTCTTTTTTATGAGCTGCCAAAGACGTACCAACAGATTTGTGTGCTAATTAGTTTACGAATCTGTTAGTCGTTCTTTGGCAGTTTATAACACAAAAACTAATCCATCCAGCTTAGGGATATTCGGGAGGATGTTGAATGGCTTTGTGAAGGAGAGTTTCATTTTCTATGTGCCTAGGGCAAACAGAGCCTTAGGGAAAAAAGCCAAATTCTGCGGAAATATCCAAAAAAGGGGAAAAGAATTTCTGGTAACGGATAGGTATAGACTTTTTCGAAGATTTGTCAAGAATCCTAATTTCCTTTTCCATGCCATTAGGAATCACAGTACTCAAGGTACCATTCATGGTAAGACTAACATGTCTGCCTGCAAGGGCTCAGAGGTAGGTTTCTGGTCTACAAAGCAAGAGATTGTTGTTTCAAGTCTGCTTACAAGTAATATTTTTCAAGCATCAAGGAATGACAGTGGTACCCCCAAATTTGAGGTGGTACATTCCTAATTTCAAGAGGTTCTGTAGAGGGTTTGATAGGAAGCAGTTAGGGGGTAGATGATTTAGGGAATAAGTGGGGAAAATTGGTACCCCAGACAGTGTTTTTGTCCTGTTTTTTATTGAATTTCAGGCACATTTAGGAAGGTAGAGGAGCCAAGTTGGCCAGGCAATGTTGGGTACACTTTTGAACGTTTTTTTGACTCAGGCAGGAGTTAAGAGGACCAACCAGACGATGTTGGTGTCAGTTTGCCTGGATTTGGGACTGTTTTATAAGGTCTTCCCCTCTAGTAATAACCCAAAATTATACGCTTTTTGCAATGTTAGACCCATGGTACCTTGCTGCTACTCTTGCCCTAGACACCTAATCAGCCTGAAAGCCAAACACACACTGACTGGTCACGTGATCTTGCTCAAAACCCCTGGCATATTAATTTCCTTTTAAAACCTACCTACTCACCACCCCTTGGAATTACAACCCAATTTCAAAAACTAAAACATTGATAAAAGTTGAACAAAATAGGCGCCTAATGTATGCACAATCGAAACTGACCAATGGCAGGACAAGAGGACATATTTTTGACCGATGAGAACTCTTGATTCAATTTGGAAGAGTCCATTCTTGGTGGCCATTTTCCTAACTGAAATAGAGCAAAATGGCTGCCCATTCTGGGTACTTTAGGTTAATGCAGGTTACTTTCAATCCTTTCATACAGATTCCAGTTTTGTTCTGCAATAACATGCCAGCTTTCAGTGCCAAAGGTGATGGGTTGAACCCCAGAGTAGCTGTATTTTTTCTTTCCATGCAAAGTCTACAGATGCTTAAATATCATCTTTATTTTCCGTTATGTACTATTACTGTTGGGTTTGTGCGTAAATCTCTGGTCTTCACTTCCAGAAGTCCGTGGTTCTAGCCCCAGAATCCCCATTTTTACCCCTGTCAATTCTAAGTCTTCACAGACCAAATAACACCCTTATTTTCAAGCATCTTCGTTCTATTCCTGTTGGGTGTATGGCTAAGGCTTGTACTCTTTACTCCTACAGGTCATGGGATCAATCTCCAAAGTGGCTGTATTTTTTCCTGTCAATTCTAAGAATCCAAATACCAAATAACACCCTTATTTTCAAGTCTATCCTATCTATTCCAGTTGGGTGTATGGGTAAGGCTGTAGTTTTCACTCCCAGAGGCCTCTAAGTTCAATCCCCAGGGTGGCCATGTTTTTTCGCGCAAAATAACACCCTTATTTTCAAGTATATATTTTTTTATTTTTGAAGATATTTCCAGAACGGTTTGCGCTATCGACACATGGTAAGCAGCATTGCATAGCCCTCAGAGAAACGCTTCGAATGTTGTACTTGATTTTAAAAATTTATTCAATTTTGAAAAAGCTATACTCGTTACCAGAAATTGTTTTCCTCTTTTTTTAAAGAATTTCTGATTTTTTTATTTTTAAGGTTGTGATTGTCCCAGTCACATGAAAAAAAAACCTTCTGAACAGTACCATTTAATACTCAAATGCAGAATTTCAGCAAGCTAGGTTGAATAGTCTGTCTGTAATCTTATTCCAAGCAATTCCAACACATTCACATACTAATAGCATGTGAGTGTGTTAGAATTCTTTGGAATAGGATTACGAAGAGACTATTCAACCTAGCTTGTTGAAATTTTGCATCTGGGCAGTAAATGATACTGTAACAAAGGTTTTTGTTTATTTTTTGACTAGTACAGTCACAACCTGAAAAATAAAAAAATCTCAAATTCTTTAGAAAAAGAGGAAAAGAATTTCTGGTTACGTCTAAAAAGTGAAGAAGAACTCACATGTCAAAGTGAAGGAACACTATAATTAAAAATAATTAAACTATAAAATTTAAACATAAAGGCTAATGTGTAGCAACCTGGCAGAACAGGATGCAGAAATAGACCTCTTGCCTACAGTACACATGCAGATTCAAAGTGAGGCTTTATGTGAAAGGCCCTACCATTTATAGTTCCGAGCAGGCGAAATGCGATGTGGAAAAATGCAAGCTTAAATATCGTTATATTACTACACTGCTTACGAAATGGTGGTGAGTGGTGGGTGGTGGGGGAGCTAAACTCAGCTAATCCGACTGAATGATTACAGGGACATTCACATGGATTTTTTTCAGGTATGTTATGGTTATGTACAGCAGGCTGGTGTGATAAAATTACACGTTTTTCCTAGTTAATTCTAGATCTAAGCTGTTTACTTTTGTAGAGAACATGAGCAGTTTCCAGGTCAGGTGTGTGGCCTGTCTGCATTCTGTTGTGTGATTTCCCGGCGCCCATGCAGTGCTGAACCAAGGAATTAGTCTTAAAATTTGATTATTGGTTCGCAATTCTTTCCAGCAGTTTTTGTGCCCCACGTAGGTAGCACCAGAAGTAGACTCCTTACATGGAATCCGGTATACCTTATTGCGAGTGTTCAATATTTTATCACAGAGATATCAGTAAACAAGAGACAGTATTGAAAACTAGCAATACGGTATACCATGTAAAGAATCTACTTGTATGCCACCTACGTGAGACAAAGTCTTCAAAAACTGCGGGAAAGAATTACGAACCACATATCGAACTTTAAATTGAATGTTACGACTAATTTCCTGGCTCAGCACTGCATGAGCATCGATATCTCGCCCAATATAATGCAGACAGGCCACACACCTGACCTGGAAAATGCTCATATC